>PVJI01004997.1:0-101669 GCA_004026765.1 Micronycteris hirsuta
CCACCAAAGAAAGACCCCAAAACAATCAAAACCCAAAGACATACAGAGAGACAACATAAACGAAATCCCAAGACCAGCAAGCTCAGGAGATCAAGGAGACTCCACCACTGAATCTCACAGGTCTTCTACCATAGAAATTCACACCAGAAACCCAGAGAGGCAGAACAGATCAATTTAAGAAACAGAGGCTAACAAGAGGTATCTCACAAACGATGGGAAGACAAAGAAACAATCCCCAAATGAAAGGAAAGGAGGAAGCCTCAGAAAGAATGCTAAATGAAATAGAAGCAAGATATTGAGTTCAAAGCAATGGTTATCAGAAATCTCAATGAGGTCACAGAATTACCAAAAACTATAGGGAAACTACAATGAACTCACTGCAAACTATATCAACATGAAAAAAGAAATAGAAACTATCAACAAGGGCCAAGAGGAAATGAAGAATACAATTTCTGAACTAAAGAACATAGTAGAAGGAATCAAAAGCAGGCTCAATGAAGCAGAGGATCAGATCAGCAAGCTGGAGGACAGCGTAGAAAAAAACACCAAGAAAGAGTAAGAAAAAGAAAAGAGGCTCAGAAAGAACAAAGAAGGGTTAAGGGAAATGCAGGACAACATGAAACATAATAATATCTGTATACTAGGGATACCAGGAGAAGAAGAACAAGGGATAGAAACCTGTTTGAAAAAGTAATGATGGAAAAATCCCCTAATTTGATGAGAGAAAAAGTCACACAAGTTGAGGAAACACAGAGAGTCCCAATCAAGAGGAACTCAAAGAGGCCCACTTCAAGACACATCTTAATTAAAATGGCAAAATTCCAAGACAAAAAGAGAATCTTAAAGGCAGTGAGGCAGAAACAGGAAGTAACATACAAGGGAGCCCTGATAAGGCTAGCAGCTGACTTCTCAATGGAAATGCTCCAAGCCAGAAAAGAATGGCAAGAAATATTCCAAGTAATGAGAACCAGAGGCCTGCAACCAAGGCTACATTACCCAGCAAGGCTCTCAATTAAGATGGAAGGCCAAATAAGGAGCTTCTCAGACAAAAGAAGTCTAAAAGAATACACCTCCACCAAACCAGCTCTGCAAGACATGCTAAAGGAACTGCTTTAAGAAAAGGAAGGAAAAGAGTGAGAGAGAGGAACACAGGTATGAAAAAATGGCAACGAATAAGTACCTATCAATAATAACCTTAAATGTAAATGGATTAAATGCTCTAATCAAAAGACACAGAATAGCTGAATGGATAAGAAAGTCTGACCCACACATATGCTGACTACAAGACACCCACTTCAGGACCAAAGACTTACACAGACTGAAAGTGAAGGGCTGGAACCAAATTGTCCAAGCAAATGGACAGGGGAAAAAAGCCAGGGTAGCAATATTCGTATCAGACAAAATAGACTTCAAAAAAAAGGGCCATAAAAAAAACCCCAGAAGGACACTTCATAATACTGAAGGGAAGAATCCATCAAGAAGACATAAACATTGTAAATATATATGCACCAAACACAGGAGCACCCAAATACATAAAGAAAATCTTGGAGGACTTCAAGAAAGATATTGACAGCAAAACAATCATAGTAGGGGATTTCAACGCTCCACTGTCAAAAATGGACAGATCTTCCAAACAAAATATCAACAAAGATATTGTGTCATTGAACAATGCCCTAGATTAAATGGATTTAACTGATATATGTAGAGCCTTTCAACCCAAAGAAGAAAATACACATTCTTTTCAAATGTACATGGAACATTTTCAAAGATAGACCACATGATAGGACACAAAACAAGCCTTGACAAGTTCAAGAAAATTGAAATCAAATCAAGCATTTTCTCTGGCCACAAGGGACTGAAACTAGAAACCAACCTCAAGGAAAAAACTCAAAAACACTCAAGCTCATGAAGATTGAATAGCATGCTATTAAACAATGAATGGGTCAAAAATGAGATCAAGGAAGAAATCAAAACGTTTCTGGAAACAAATAAAAATGAATTCACTATAACCCACAACTTATAGAACACAATGAAGGCAGATACAGGCTTACCTAAAAAAAAAAAAAAAAAAAGAAAAGAAACATTTCAAATAAACAACCTAACTCTACACCTACAAGAACTTGAAGAACAACAAAGACAGCTCAGAAAACTACACAGCACAGAAGAAAGAAATTAAGGAAGACACAAACAAATGGAAATATATACCGTGTTCCTGGATTGGGAGAATTAACATCATCAAAATGTCCATACTACCCAAAGCAATTTACAGATGAAATACAATCCCTATTAAAGTACCAATGACATATTTCACAGATATAGAACAAACACTTCAAAAATTTATATGGAACCATAAACAACCCCAAATAGCTGCAGCAATTTTGAGAAAGAATAGCAAAATAGGAGAGATCACAATACCTAATATCAAACTGTATTACAAGGCCACTGTAATCAAAACAGCCTGGTACTGGCATAAGAACAGACACATAGACCAATGGAACAGAACAGAGAGCCCAGAAATAAACCCAAGTCTCTATGGTCAATTAATATTTGACAAAGGGGATAGTAGCATAAAATGTAGTAAAAATAGCCTCTTCAACAAATGGTGTTGGGACAGCTGAACAGCTATATGCAAAAAAAAAAATGAAACTTGATCACCAACTTACCCCATACACAAAAATAAATTCAGGGTGGATAAAAGTTGTAAATACAAGTCATGAAACCATTGAAGTCCTAGAGGAGAACATAAGCAGGAAAATCTCAGATATTCTACACAGCAATATTTTCACTGATATGTTCCCTAGAGTAAGGGACATAAAGGAAAGCATAAACAACTGGGATATTATCAAAATAAAAAGCTTCTGCACGGCTAAAGAAAACAGCATTAAAATGAAAAGACAACTAACTGTATGGGAAAACATATTTGCCAATAATACCTAAGGCAAGGGTTTGATCTCCAATATATATAAAGAACTCTCATGATTCCACTCTCAGAGGAAAAACAACCCAATTAAAAAATGGGCAAAGGACTTGAACAGACTATTCTCCAAGTAGGACATACAGAGGATCCAGAGACATATGAAAAGATGCTCAGTATTGCTAGCTATCAGAGAGATACAAATTAAAACCATAATGAGACACCACTTCACGCCAGTCAGAATAGCCATCATAAACAAAGCAACAAACAACAAATGTTGGAGAGGTTGTGGAGAAAACGGAACCCTAGTGCACTGTTAGTGGGATTGCAGACTGGTGAAACCACTATAGAAAACAGTATGGAATTTCCTAAGAAAACTAAAATGGAACTGCCTTTTGACCCAGCAATTCCACTGCTAGGATTATATCCTAAGAACCCTGAAACATCAATCCAAATGAACCTATGTACCCCAATGTTCATTGCAGCACAATTTACAATAGACAAGTGCTGGAAGAAACCTAAGTGCCCATCAGTAAATGAATGTATCAAAAAACTATGGTACATCTACACAATGGAATTCTATGCAGCAGAGAGAAAGAAGGAGCTCCTACCCTTTACAACAGCATGGGTGGATCTGGAGAGCATTATGCTAAGTGAAATAAGCCAGGTGGTGAGAGACAAATACCATATGATCTCACCTTTAACAGGAATCTAATCAAGAAAATGAACAAGCAAGCAAAATATAACCAAAGACACTGAAATTGAGAACAGGCTGACAGTGACCAAAGGGTGAATGGGAGGAGATTATAGGGGAAAAGGGTGAGGGGTTTGCAGGAACTATTATAAAGGACACATGGACAATAACAAGGAGGGGTGGAAACAGTGGAGGCTGGAGTGGTGGGGAGGGGTGAGGGGAAAAGGCAGAAAACTGTACTTTAACAACAATAAAAAACGTTAAAAAAAAAAAACAACTTGAAAAAGAACAAGAAACAAAGCCCGGGTTGAGTAGAAGGAAGGAAATAATAAAGATCAGAGCAGAAATCAATGAAATAAAGTCTAAAAATATGATACAAAAGATCAATGAATCCAAGAGATAGTTCTTTGAAAAGATAAACAAGATTGAAAAACCTTTAATTAGACTCATCAAGAAAAAAAAGAAAATGACCCAAATAAAATCAGAAAAGAAGAAGAGAAGTAACAACGGACTGCAAAGAAATACAAAGGGTTGTAAGAAATATTATGCCAACAAACTGAACAACCTGGATGAAATGGATAAATTCCTAGAAACATACAATTTTCCAAAAGTAAATCAGGAAGAATCAGAGAATCTCAACAGACAGATTACACCTAGTGAAATTGAAGCAGTAATCAAAAAATTCCCAATAAATAAATACCCTGGACTGGATGATTTCACAGGTGAATTTTACCAAGCATTCCGAGAACTAACTCTTTTCCTTATCAAACTATTTAATAAATTTCAAGAGAAGGCAAGGCGCCAAAACTTATTTTACAAGGCCACCACTATCTTAATTTTAAAACCACATATAGTTTTACAAAACTTTATCTGGTTTTAAAAATACAAAAATATTATAGGCCAATATCACTGATGAACATAGATGCTAAAATCCTCAACAAAATATTAGCAAACCGAATACAGCAATGCATCAAAACGATCACACACTATGATCAAGTGGGATTTATTCTGGGAATGCAAGGTTGGTACAACATTTGCAAATCAATACATATGATTCACCACATAAACATAATGAAGAATAAAAACCACACGATCATATCTATAGATGCAGAACGAGCATTTAATAAAACCCAGCACCCATTTATGATGAAAAAAAAAACAACTCTCAGCAAAGTGGAATTAGAGGGATCATACCTAAACATAACAAAGGCTATATATGACAAACCCACTGCCATCATCATACTCAATGGACAAAAACTACAAGTGTTCCCCTTAAGATTGGGAAGAACACAAAGATGTCTGCTTTTATGTCTCTTATTCAACATAGCACTGGAAGTCCTAACCACAGCAATCAGACAGGAAGAAATAAAACCCATCTGAATTGGAAAGGAAGAAGTAAACTGTCTTTATTTGAAGATGACATGATACTGTACATAGAAAACTCCAAAGGTTCCACCAAGAAACTACTAGAACTGATAAATGAATTCAGCAAAGTAACAGGATACAAAATTAATATCCAGAAATCATTTGTATTTTTATGTGCCAATAATGAACTAAAAGAAAGGGAAATTAAGAAAACAATCCCATTTATGATTGCTTCAAAAGTAATGAAATATATAGGAATAAACCTAACCAAGGGTGTAAAAGACCTGTACTCAGAAAATTTTCAGTGGATTTTGGGGTCAGATGTGGTAAAGTGGATGACTTGCACTGTTTAGGCTGAACACTTTTCTCTTTCAAATCTGCAGACATTGCTTTTGTAACAAACCCCAAGATGTTCAAGTCCGTGACATGTATTTCCATTAGGTGATGAAAGTGGGAGGAGTACTTAATAGTGTTGACACCACGGGCCATCTACATACCTGAGGCACATCTGAGTTCAGAATGTGGCCTCTATGGACCTTCTAGGTGCTCTATTTTGGTCAACACAATTCAAATGCTGTCTTGATTTTCTAGTGTGGGGTTAGCCACTGGAAAACTGGGAAATTTGGCCAAACCCAGGGTGATCAATCATAAGAAAGGGATATTGTAACCATCAGCACTGAAAGAACTTTTAAAAATACAGTGATCACCTTCAAGCAAGGCCAGGAATTTTAAGAAACCATAAGTAACAAGTGGAAAACAAAGGTAAACTTCAATGTTTCTCTTCAAAGCCTATAACTTGAGAGAGAGAATTATTTCTGTTAGTGTTAAAAGGGTAGACTACTATGTTCTGTTGGAAATGAATGTGCTGCAAGGCACCTCTATTGTGTCACAATGGTTCAATACTGAGTAAACTGCTTCTTTAGTCAGCCAAAGGCCAAACCAGTCAATTATGTGAACTTGTCTTTGTAGAGCATTGTACTCTTGAGGAGATGCTCGTTGAATCAAGTGCAGAGATGAGATGGCAAAGAGATCACAATACAGAGAAAGTTGGTGGATTGGAAAATGGTAGTGATATGAGTATTTTTCTTCTAAATACAGAAATAATGCTCAATTACAGAAATAATAAATATGGAAATAAATAAATAGAGAAATCAGTTATATTATTTTCAAAATATTCTTATTTCTTTGGAATCTCAATGGATAAGAATGGCTGAGAGTGAAGTCAGAGTTAATGCTTAGGTGATATTTAAACTATCAAGAGTTCAAGTTTAGGTTTGAGAATTTAGAACTAACAAAGCCTACTTGTTATTTTAGAAATAAGAACACCTAAAAATGATAGTAAAGTTAAAGAGTGGACAAATCTCACTAGTTGAGACTCACAAAGAGAAAAGTAAGTCTGAGTTCTAAATGCAAAAGATCTCAAAGTCTCAACTGTAGAATATTTGTAGCTATCTAAGCATTTTGTTTTCAAGAATCCATAGTAACTTGGACTAAACCATGTGAATAATTGAAGCTGAGCTCATCGGGGACCTCTGTAGTCAGCAGATAAGAAGAATGACAAAGGTTACATGAGATGACCTCTAATAATTTTTTAAAGCTTTGGGTTCTGTGCTTACTAATTAACATATACATTGACTATAGATAGATTCGCATAGTGTCATAGTGTTTTGAATATCTCTTTCTTTAGTTCAGAGGTTCTTATTCCTAGCTGCATAATAGATTGACATGGGGAGGAAATACCAATATGGGCGCCCCAACACAGACCAAACCTCTGGGGGAGAAGGAGCCATCAGTATTTTTTAATGTTCCCCAGATAATGCAAGTGTGCAGAACATTTTGAAAACCACTGTTTTAGTATATTTAAAAGCATGTAAATTATGCATAAAAAGTTGCCATATTATTTACTTGTTCGTTTATTGTTACATTCAGTATTATTTCTTATTAGTTTGAGGTATACAGCATAGAAAAAGTTGCCATTTTACTTTATTTTTTCTTTATTTTTATTATTGACATTATTACAAATATCTCCATTTCCCCCTCTTTGCTCACCTTCACCCAGCAACTGCCCCCTTTTCCCTCTGGACACCTCACTGTTGTCTGGGCCTATAAGTTATGCGTATATGTTCTTTGGCTAATCCTTTCCACTTCTTTCATTCAGCCCCCCTTTCTCCCTCCCCTCTGACAAGTGTCAGTCTATTCCATGTATCCATGCCTGTTTCTATTTTGTTCATTAAATTCCACATATAACTGATATCATATGTCATTTGTCTTTCTCTGACTGGCTTATTTCACTTAGCATAATAATCTCCAGGTCCATCCTTGCTATCACAAAAGGTAAGAGTGCCTTCTTTTCTATGGCTGCATAGTAATCCATTGTGTAAATGTACCACAGCTTTTTTTATCCACTCATCTACTGATGGGCCCTTGGGTTGTTTCTAGATCTTGGCTATTATAAATAATGTTTCTATGAACATAAAGATGTATATGTTCTTTCTGACTAGTGTTTCTGGATTCTTAGGATATAGTCCTAGAAATGGGATTGCTGAGTCAAAAGGTCATTCCATTTTTAATTTTTTGAGAACACTCCATACTGTTTTACCCAGTGGCTGCACCAGTCTGCATTCCCAGTGACAGGGCACTAGGGTTCCCTTTTCTTTACATCCTTGTCAGCACTTGTTGTTTGCTGTGTCATAGGTCAACTTTAAAATTGTTTCCTTGTTTTAGTGGTCATGATTCTAAGTTACTAGAGACTGACATGCTGATATTTTAATTTTTTTCTGAGTTTAGTCTCATCAGATTGTTTTTAATTTCTGTTATTACTACAAATTTGTTGTCCCCTAGTTTGAGTTTTAGATATTCAATTGATCTCTCTTTTTTTAAAGAAATGTAAGATTAGGGTCATGATGCATCAGAATATATGAGAAGGTTTGAGAAGATCAATTCCTCATTGAACTGATTTTTGATCAGTTAATGTTGGAAATCAACTGTTTTCATGCACAGAGTCTGACTACATTGCAGTTAGCTTTTGTTTTTGTCTTAATAGATCACATAGGCAAAGGTCTCCACTGAGGATTAATTTAAAATTCAGCATAATTTAAATATTTTCAATCTGCATTCACATCTTTAATACACTAAAGTATATATATTGGCCTGACCTAAATAGTTGATAATGTCATTTAATTATTTGTACAATTCTAACATATGTTGTACTTCATATAGTACAATGAAGTACAATGAATAATATGTTATTATCATTGTACTTACAATGATAATAAAAATAAGTAGAAGTACTGATGTAGAATAGCAAACAAAAATGCCTTCAGGGTCCCAGCAAGTAATGATGGAGGAGGATCAGAAGTGAGGCAATCTAGAAGAAGGAGCATTACAATACAAAGATTCTAGTTTCAGCTAAAATGGGCAGTCTCTATTCTACTCCAGACAATTTTTTAAAATTGATGGTCAATTTAAAGACAGTGAAATGAATGGATATTAAAGGTAAAGTTCAATCCATCATGACAAACACACACATCCATGTAACTCACATCCTTATCAGGGCATAGTACATTTGCTTAATCTCAGAATTTTTCCCCATGCTCCTTCCAAGTTAATGCCCTTCCCAGTTCCACTTTCAACAAAAGCAAGTAGTGATTTAGTTTCTATCAGCATATATCAATTTTGCCTATTCTCAAACTTCATACAAATGGATTCATACATTGTATTCTTTTCTGTTTGCTTTTTTAAACTCTGCATGTTGTTGAAACTTATCTATATTGCTGCATGCAGAAGTAATGCATTTCTTTTTATTGCTGAGTAGTATTCAATTGCATGAATCTATCAAAGATTATTTATTCATTCTTCTCTTAAAACAACTGGGCTGTTTCCAGATTTTGGCTATGATAAAGTTCCTATAAACATTCTTATAAAAGGCTGTGGTAGACATATAAGTTATTTTCTTTCGGATAAATCACTAGGCATAAAAGTACTGGGTCTAGTTGGTTTTGACAAGCAGGAATATGGTACCACCCTGTATAGGTACTAATGAAACTATTTCATGTGTAGTACATGACTGAGCAGATGAGAAGATGTATTGATGGTAGGGGTCAGAATTTTCCCTCTGGAAGAAAGAACATATAAATATGAAATGAATGAAAATGTACTGGTATAGATGTAAATTTATGGTCTCTAAGGTATGTGTTTATGTGTGCATATAAAATTGGACATGCATATCTGCATGCATTTATGTGTGTATGTATATATGTGTTTAGAGATTTGTCTGGAAAATGTCCAGCCATTGTTAATATAACAAGACAATTTGCATGCCATCAATGTAAACTGATAGCCAAGGAGAGTGGACTGGAATACACATGTATGAACAATGAAAATTTCACTGTACTAGTCGCTGGGGCACCAGATGCCATTGAGAGAACATGTGTACTATGTGGGCATCACATTCAAAATGACTGAGTGCATAGAGCAATGAATCTGCATCAAACTTTGCATTAGGCTTGAATTTTCCTCTGTGAAATTATAGGTGATTCAGAAGGCCGCGTCTATGGGCAACTGATGATTGGCAGCTTTATCATGAACACACCCACTCATGCATCACATCTCATGCAGTTTTTTGTGATACATCAAATCACCCACGTGACTCAGCCCCATGACAGCCCAGGTTTGGCACCCTGTGTTTCTGGCTTTTCCCAAAACTAAAATCATCTTTGAAACAGAAGAGATTTCAGACCATTGATGAGTTTCAGGAAAATACAATGGGGCAGCTGATGGTTGTTGGGAGAACTGTGTGAAGTCCTAAGGTGCCTACTATGAAGGGAACTAAGGCGTCATTGTCCTATGCACAATGTTTCTCATATCTTCAATAAATGTCTCTATTTTTATTTTTTTAATTTTATTTATATTTTATTGATTATGCGCTTACAGGTGTCCTGAACAGTGAACAGGATTTCCTCTTTTTCTCTCTTTCCCCCCTCCACCGACCTCCTACTCCCTAAAGCAATCACTTCGCAATTGTTCATGACCATGGGTCATGCGTGTAAGTTCTTTGGCTACTCCCTTTCCTATGCTGTACTTTACATCCCTGTGGCTATTCTGTAACTACCTATTTGTACTTCTTAATCCCCTCACCTCTTTACCCATTCTCGCCCTCCTTCTCCCCCTCCTTCTCCCATTTGGCAACCTTCCAGTAACTCAACTTCCTTTCTCTTGCTTTTAAGAGTCACTCTTTCTCTTTAACCTTTGGCCTTTTAGTAATGATTGTCTTGGAGTGGACCTCTTTGCATCCATTATTTTTGGAACTCCCTGTGCTTGCTGGACTTGCATGTCTATTTCCTTCTCCAAACTAGGGAAATTTTCTTTCACTATTTTTTCAGTAGATTTTCAATTTCTTGTTCTTTCTCTTCTCCTTCTGGCACCCCTATGATGAGCATGTTGGAATGCTGGAAGTTGTCCCAGAGGCTGTTTATACTATCCTCATATATTTTTTTTATTCTTTTTTCTTCTTGTTGTTCTGCAAGGTTGTGTTTTGCTGCCTTATGTTCCACATCTTTGGTTTAATTCTTGGCTTCATCCACTCCACTGTTGTTTTCCTGTAAATTGTTCTTTATTTTAATTAGTGTATCCTTAGTTTCTGACTGGGTCTTTTTTATGCTGCTGAGGTTCTTACTAAGTTCCTTGAGCATCCTTATAACCAGTGTTTTGAACTCTGCATCTGATAGATTGTTTATCTCCCTTTTGTTTAGCTCTTTTTCTGGAGTTTTTATCTGTTCTTTCATTTGGGCCATGTTTCTTTGTCTTGTCATCTCAGCAGCCTCCCTGTGTTTGTTTCTATGTATTAGGTGGAGCTGCTTTGACTCCGTGTCTTGGTAGTGTGGCCTAATGTAGTAGGTGTCTTGTAGGGTCCAATGGCACAGCCTCTCCCCTCACCCTAGCTGGGTACTAGAGGTACACCCTTTGTGTGAGCCGAGTACACCCTCCTCTGGTAGTTGAGCCTTTGGTGCTGTTGGCAGATAAATGGGAGGGATTTATCCAGGCCAATCAGCTGCAAGGACCGGCTGTGACCACTGACCACCAACATCCACCCTCCATGGAGGATCAACTGTGCAGGGGCAGGGTGGTGGTGCCCTGACATGGTCTGTAGCTGTCCACTGGGTGCTTTGCCCTGGGGTTTCCTGGGTGGTGCAGGCCAAGATCAACCCTTACCTGTGTTTTGCCTGGGGCACCTTGCCTGAGCTCTAAAGCAATCAGAGATGGCTGCTATTTGTGCTGGGCTTGGAGATTCCCAGGTGAAGCCAAACTGTGACTCTAATCTGGCTGCAACTAGGACTCACTGAAGCCATCTATTGCTTGTTTAATAGGACTTGGGAGCCAAGGCCAGCCGTTTTATGGAGAAGCAGCTTATGTGGGCCCATAGGTTGGGTGGAGTAGAGCCTCTGTGGATCTCCAAGGTGGGTCACAGTGTTAGCCAGGTTGATGGAGTCTCAGATATGGCACCAGCCTATGGGCTCTGTGGGGGCAGGGCTCAACAAAGGGACAATGGCCTCTGTTTTCCCCTATGCCAGACACTTCAGTCTCTCCCTGTGTACTACGGGTGCCCTTCAGGCTGTCACCCCAGTGCTAGAGCTCAGAAGGAGTGAGTCTGAGTAGATGAGTCTGTATGTGGGTTCCTGAAGAGAAATTGCTTAGGGCTCTAGCAGCCTCCTTCATCAACTCAATCCCCACTGGTTTTCACAGCCAGAAGTTGTAGGGGCTTATCTTCCTGGCACTGGAATCTTGGGCTGGGGGACCTGGTCTGGGGCTGGGACTCCTCTTTCCCGAGATATCCCTCTCAAATTTTCCTCCATGTGTGTCTGTGGGACCAGCCCATTCCGCGTCTATGCCCCAACCAGTCTGGATGGATGTGTGTGGCTTCTTCAATTGTGCAGTTGTCAGACTTCCATTCAACTTGATTTCTGATGTTCCTAAGTGAGGCTTATACTACATTTTAGTTGTAACTTTGATGTTGTTGTCTGAAGAGGTGAGCCATGTCTGCCTATATTGTCATCTGGATTGGAAGCCTCTATTTTTCATATTACATGGTTGTATTCCTTCTATGTACATCCTTGAGGGATTCATTCCAAGACCTTCAGTGGATGTCTGAAATCAAAGATAGTACCAAATCCTACATGTACTGCTTTCTTCCTATGCATACATACCTATGATAAAGTCTAATCTATAAATTAGGCACAGTAAGATACTAACAATAATAACTAACAATAAAACAGAATTATAACAATACACTGTAATAAAAGTTATGTGAACATGGTCGCTCTCTCCCAATTATCTTATACTCATCTTTTCACTTAAAAGAAGCACTTTGTGGCTTCTCTTTGGCATATCTACTTTTTTCCAGCACCACTACTTTTGTTTTTTGAGGCTGTTATTAAGTAAAATAAAGGTTATTTGAACACAGGCAGTGTAATCTGATAACAGATGACCACTACTAAGTATCTCATGGGTAGGGAGCTCAACAGCGTGGAGATGTTGGACAAAGGAAAGATTCATATTCTAGGCTGGACAGGGCAGAATGGTATGAGATTTCATCATGCTATTCAGAACCACATGTAATTTAAAATTTATGAATTGTTTGTTTCTGTAATTATTCATTTAATATTTTGGAGTCTTGGTTGACCACAGAAAGCAAAATCACAGATAAGGAGAAACTACTGTAGTTTATGCATTCAGGTATTTCCTAGCTCTATCAGCCCAAAGAGCTTAGAAGCAACAACACCTCAGTAGGAATTAGTATACCCAGAGCCCAGATCTTGGTGTCCAACATGATCCACTAAAATGAAGGAGGGCTCCTTGGGAAAAGGGCCAATTTCAATGTGAGGGCAGAGTAGGAACAATCTGAGCCTAAAATATCTTGTTGTGTCAGAAAGTTAGGAAGTGTTTAAATAAATAATTGAGGTATGTTGTTCAAATATGGGAATGAGCTTGAAGGTGCTCCCATTGATCCAAACTGGGATAATTTGAAAAGAAAATAATAGAAAAAAGTCATAAATTATAAACCATTGGGGAAAAATAAGAATCTGTGAGTACACACTGTAGGGAGGGGAAGAAAGAGAGAGAGAAAGGAGAATTATCTTCCTTACTGTAGAATACCACTCAATGTCAAATATGGAAGAAGTGCCAGGATTTTTAAAAATCATCATTTTTTTATCCATCACAGTAAATAATGGCTCAGGTAGGAATTATCAATGGATGTTAAAGCTAGAGAGAAATTTTGATTAGGAGCAGGATATTAGCTTGGTCTTAAAGTATCTCCACAGAGATTGCTTATTAGATACAAAGAAAAAAAAATAGTAACTATGCAGTGGAAAAATTGGACAACTGTTTGAGTAATTGAAATTCACCTTCCCAATGAAGGTGATGAAAAACACGTAGCTTCCAATGTGATACCCTGAGAAAGACGTGACATCACCTATGGAGTATTCTGACCTGGAATCCATGTCTGAGTCTAATCATGAGGAAACAGCAGACAAATTCCAAATGAGGAATTTTCTGTTAAAAAAGGTAAAGAGGGTGTTGATTGAATTCATCAAAAATGTCAATGTTACAAAAGAAAAAGCAGCCTCTAGTGAAATGTTCCACATTAAAGTATACCAAAAATACATGACAAGTAAATGCAGTAATTCTTGACTGGATCCTGTAAGAGAGGTTAAAAAAAATACTCCAAAGGACAGTATTAGATTAACTGAGAAGTTGGAATAAAGATGGCAAATTAGATCAGAAGTTTTTACTGTTATTACATGAGAATATCCTTATTATTAGGAAATATACACTGAAGTATTTTGGGGTAACAGTCCAAAATGTACGCAATTTACTCTAAAAAATTTCAGAGAAAAGCATTGTATGTGTACACATATTACATACAGAAAGAGAGTAATTAAAGAAAATGGGGAAAATTTGAACAACAGATGGGTCTAAGTAAAAGCTTTGTGTTCTTTAACTTAGTCTGATTTTTGAAACTACTCTGCAAGTTTGAAGTTATTTCCAAACAAAATTAAAAAAAAATAAAAGCTACACTTGGCAAGACCTTCTCAGCCTCTAAGCATTTGGTCAATGTGTCTGAGAGTGTCAACAATAAACCATAACTGAGGTATAGTTTATTATTTTATTTTTTTTGTCTCCAGCCAGATAAACCCATACAAAAGGAGAGTTTCAAAACTAGTGCCCAACTTCTGATCAAGATGGTGGCATAAGTCTACACAGATCACCTCCTTGCACAAGCGTATCAAAATTACAACTAAACTATAGAAAAACCATCACTCAGGAATGTCAGAAGTCATGTTGAATGGAAGTCTGACAACTATGGAATTGAAGAAACCACATCTACCCAGACTGGTAGGAGTGGTAGAGACTTGGAATGGGCTGGTCCCACATAAATATGTGGTGGATAAAAATTCAGGAGGTATATATTGGGATCAAGGAGTCCCTGCCAAACACCAGGTTCCCGAGCCTAGGGTTCCAGTGCCAGGAAGGTAACTCCCCATAACTTCTGGCTGTAAAAACCAGTGGGGATTGTGTCGGTGGAAGAAACTCCTAGAGTCCCAAGAAGTTTCTCTTAAAGAATCCACAACCAGACTTACTCAGACTCACTCCCTCTGAGCTTTAGCAGTGGGGTAGCAGCTTGAAAGGCACCAGTGGCATACATGGAGGAAATGAAGTGTCTGGCATCAAAGCTAGAGCTGGGGAACTGCTTTCTCCCAGACAGAAAGGCAGGCAGAGGCCATTGTCCCTATTCTGAACCCTCCCTCCATACAACCACAGAGGCAGCTGGCGGGTGCCATATCTGAGACTCCAAATCAGAGAGTTACCTTCAAAGGAGTTCCCATAAGATTGTCAGCTGGTTTCTCAAAAGAACTTTGCAGGCTAGAAGGGATTGGCAAGAAATATCCAAAGTCATGAAAAGCAGGAACTTACAGCCAGGATTGATCTATCCAGTGAAGATATCATTTAGAATTGAAGGGCAGATAAAGAGCTTCCCAGACCAGAAAAAAACTAAAGGAGTTCATTATCACCAAATCGTTACTATATGAAATGTTAAAGGGACTTATTTAAGATATAAAAAAAGATAAAAAACTATCAAAAATAAAAAGACAACAAACTCATAACTATCAACAACTGAACCTAAAAAACTAAAACTAAAACTAAGCAAACCACTAGAACAGAAACAGAATCACAGAAATGGAGATCACATGCAGGGTTATCAGTGGGGAGGGGGAGAGGGAGAATGGGGGGGTACAGGGAATAAGAAGCATAATTGGTATGCATAAAATAGACAGGGGGAGGTTAAGAATAGTATAGGAAATGTAGAAGCCGAAGAACTTACATGTATGACCCATGGACAGGAACTAAGTGGTGGGAAGACTGGAGGGTGGGGTAGGGGTGCAGGGTGGAAGGGAGATAAAGGGGAGAAAAAAATTGGGACAACTGTAATAGCATAATCAATAAAATATACTTTAAAAAGTTGCTTAGATTGGCAGAATTATATAACAATGTTTGTTTGCTTTCTGTGGATCCAACTTAATAGGTTTTTTTAACCTTAATAGGTCTAAATAATATTTTTAATAAATTTGTTCACTTGGTGTGCAAATAAACATCAACAGCTCTGAGATCTTGTGCAGGTCTCTTCATTTTGAGATAGACTGAAATGATCTATTTGAACATTATGCACATTATTAGATAAATAATAATAACACAAGATACATCTATCATGCATCTCCTCTGCCAAGCACTGTTTTAAGCACTTTGCATATTTCAGCCTATCTATTACTCACAATTCTGAGGTACATTCTTTGTCCATGTCTTTATGAATGAAGGAACTTAGGGCCAGAGAGGTTAAGTAACTTTTCCAATGACACACACTAGTAAGTAGTAAAATGGACTTTGAACCAGGCTGTCTGACTGCTCTTAACTACCATGTTATACAAAAATTAAAATCATTTTCTGAGACTTCTTTTGAATACTGTAAAACTCTAGTCACCCTCGATCTCCACTTTTCAGGAAGTTAGAAAATATTTTTCAAATCTAGCAATATGCATCACCTGCTGAAATAATTATTTTACTTTTCTCATTATCAGTGTAGTGCCATATTTCCTGTTATGAAAGCAAAAAAGTACCAATGATCTTTAATGAAAGTGCAATTATATTTATTGAAGAATACATTTTATAGCAAGTGATATTATCATAAACCACTAAAAATGGCAGTTTTTCCAAAATTATATTTTATTGATTATGCTATTACAGGTGTCCTGATTTTCTCCCTTTTCCTCCTCCACCCAGCAACCCCCACTCCCTCAGGCAATCCCCCCATCACTGTTCATGTCCATAGGTCATGCATATAAGTTCTTTGGCTACTCCATTTCTTATGCTGTACTTTACATCCCTATGACTATTCTGTATCTACCTGTCTGTACTCCTTAATACCCTTACCTCCTCACCCATTACCCCACATCACCCTCCCATCTGACAACCATCAAAATTCTCTCCATATCCACGATTCTGCATCTGTTCTACTTGTTTGCCTAGTTTGTTTTTTATATTCAATTTTTGATAGATATGTATTTATTGCCCTTTTATTTTTCATCATTTTGACCTTCTTTTTCTTAAATAAGTACTTTTAACATTTCGTATAGTAATGATTTGGTGATAATGAACTCCTTTAGTTTTTTCTTGTCTGGGAAGCTCTTTATCTGCCCTTCAATTTTAAATGATATATCTTCACTGGGTAGAGCAATCCTGGCTGTAAGTTCCTGCTTTTCATGACTTTGGATATTTTTTGCCAATCCCTTCTAGCCTGCAAAGTTCTTTTGAGAAACCAGCTGCCAATCTTATGGGGACTCCTTTGTAGGTAATTCTCTCCTTTCCTCTTGTTGCTTTTCAGATTCTCTCCTTATCTTTAATCTTGGTTAACTGAATTATGATGTCCCTGAGTGTGTTCCTCCTTGGGTCCAATTTCTTTGGGACTCTCTGAGCTTCTTGGACTTTCATGTCTATTTCCTTTGCCAGACTGGGAAAATTCTCCTTCATTATTTTTTCAAATAAATTTTCTTTTTTAAAGATTTTATTTATTTATTTTAGAGAGAGGGGAAGGGAGGGAGAAAGAGAGGGAGAGAAACAGCAATGTATGGTTGCCTCTCACATGGCCCTCACTGGGGACCCGGCCCACAACCCAGGCATGTGCCCTGACAGGGAATCGAACTGGGACCCTCTGGTTCCCAGCCCGCGCTCAATCCACTGAGCTACACCAGCCAGGGCTCAAATAAATTTTCAATTTCTTGCTCTTTCTCTTCTTCTTCTGACACCCTTATGATCTGGATGTTGGAGTACTTAAAGTTGTCTCAGGGGTTCCTAACCCTTTCCTAATTTTATTGAATTCTTGTTTCTTCATTCTGTTCCAGTTGGATGTTTATTTTTTACTTTTGTTCCAAATCATTTGATTTGAGTCCCAGTTTCCTTTCCTTCACTGTTGGTTCCCTGTATATTTTTCTTTATTTCACTTCATATAGCCTTCATTCTTTCTTCCTTTTGCAACCAATCTCAATCAATTCTGTGAGCATTTTGATTACCAGGGCTTTGAACTCTTCATTGGATAGGCTGGCTATCCCCTCATCACTTAGCTCTCTTTCTGTAGTTTTGCTCTTTTCTTTCATTTGGGCCATATTTCTTTGTCTTGGCACACCTGTTCTGTTGTAAGGGGGCAGAGCCTTAGGTATTGGTCAGAGTGGGGAAACCCTCTTTGCTGTGTTTGCTGTCTTTGGGGACAGGGTCAGAGAGGGAACAATGCCGCTCATTACCTCTATTCTAGTCCCACTTTCCAATGAACTCTCCTGTGATGCTTGGAGTTTCTCCCACCTTTGCAGCCTCCACAGAACACTACCCCTAGAGATTTTGAGTCTTTAGTTTCCTGATCAGCCAGCCCCAGGCAGTCATGGGGTCTGTCGCCTTGCTGTGGGTCCTCTTCCCCCAATCCCCATCCATCTCCACCTCTCCTACTTGTCTGGATGAATGTTTCTTTAACTCCTTGGTTATCAGAGTTCCCTGCATTTTGATTTTCTGGAAGTTCTGGTTGTTTATAATTTTTAAATCGGTTGTTATCCTTCTTTTGGTTGTCTGAGGAAGTGACACGTTTCTACCTATCCTCCATCTTGGCCAGAACTCCTAATCTAAGCAAGTTTTTAAAATGGCAACTATTTTTGAAGTTGATGAGTACCTACTACAACCTAAATAAGTACATTTAATCCCCAAAGGATACGTTATTTAACTATTGTCAATCAGACAGTCATTGGCATACCCAATGTAGTTCTCTTAGAAGCAGTGGTGTGCTGAGCTGGCTTAAATTGTCCCATAAAAGCTGATTGTTATTGTTAGAGTTTCAGGAATTTGGTATGCTGGTTGTTAAACTATTTGTAGCATGAAATCAGCCATGATGGAAGAATTTTCACTAGGGAAATAGTCAAAATACAACTGGTTAGGGCTTTGTTTCTTGAGTAAGTTGTTTGAAATGCTTCTTAATACACCACTTCCCAGAAGAAGCATAGTACTTGGATTTTATTAATGAGAGTCTTAGTTTCATATTGATCATATATTTTTAATTTTTGACTAAAGATTTACTTTGTAATTTCTTGAAACATCACTCCTGCTTAGGTTTGAAGATTGTTTCTTCTAAACCAGGTGGCACCTCTCTAAGTATGGCTATGCAGTAGAATCATCTGGACGTTTTTTGACATCCCAACACCAAGACCTACTGAGTTGCAATCTATGGGTGATGGGTGAGACCCAGTCATCAATGTTTTTCTTAAACCACCAAAGTGATTCGAATGCATGTCACATTTGAGAACCACTGTACCAAGTCTTCCAAAGTTAGAAATTTAACATAGGCTATCATCATTTTGCTATCAATTAACATGAAGTGAAAAGTCATCAAAGTCAGGAGTACCAAATGTCCCCAATGTTACATTAAGTAATAGTAGGTAGTGAAAATAGTACCATAAAATCAACCCAGATGTAATCAAGTCCTTTGTTTAGGAAAGCACATGTTTACCTCTTATTTTTGTCATTCCCATGATAGCAACCCAATTAGCCATTATCCATGACATATGGAAAAAGTGAAGATTTAAGGGAAAGAAAGGGAAAAAGGGAAGGGGAAAGGGGAAAAAAAGGGAAGAAAGGGAAAAAAACATAAAATAATGCTAAACCTTTGAAAGATATAAATCATTGTTCAGCAGAATTTAGAAAGTAAGATCAAATTACTTTTAAAATACAGTATGGGACTCATTTTTGAAATAGCACTTCCCACATTTAGCTTGCCATTTACTTATTTATTTATTTATTTATAAAAGGATCAATCCTAGCCAGTGTGGTTAAGTTGGTTAGAGTATCATCCCATGAACCAAAGGGTGGCAGGTTCAATCCCTGGTCAAGGTGCATACCTAGGTTGCAAGTTTGATTCCAGTAGAGGCATGTATGGGAGGCAATCAGTCAATGTTTCTCTCTTACATGGATGTTTCTCTCTAAAAAGTAATGGGAAAAAAAAGTCCTTGGGTGAAAATAAGAAAAATATTTTAAAAAGGGGATCCATGATGGATTGCAAAATTTCAGGTGCCTGTTATCTTGACTGGATTTTTGGCACATTTATTGCAGCATGAGATTCTCCCCTTAGTAACTGGCTGTTCACAACAATTCACTTGGTCTGGTAGTACAAAGTAAACATCCCAGCAGCAGCAAAGGGTTGATGCTCCTATGGGTAAAGGGTCTTAATTTTAGAATTTCAAAAATAAATCATTGGGGGGCTTGTAAATTTGACATCTGGAGAATACTCACTGCACTAAAAGCCAGTAAAAATTTAGGTTTTTATTCAAACCTATCTTGCATTATGCCACATTTTATATATTTCAGTCCCTACTCTTTCAGCTAGATTGTATGCTGAAGGTCAGACCAGATCCTACACTTCTCTGTGTCCATGAAAGCTTCCAGAAAATGTGAGGTTGCAGACAGCTGTTCATTAAATACTTGACTGACCTGGCAAGGTTCAGGGCACTTACTGCATATGTCATGTGCTAGAGAGGCAATGGGGGGTAATAGCAAAAATCCCAGAAGTGTCATGGGAGAACATGGGGTTGAACTTGGTTTGGCCACTTATTACCTCTGTGGTATTAGGTCACAAACTCTCACTTGCAATTTTCTAATGTGTATGATGGCGTAAAAGTAACTTCCAGATACATTGAGTGGGGAAGGAAAAAATATGATGTACTTGAAAACACTTTGTAAACTGTACAGCATTATTCATACATAAATATGATCAATATGTCTATTATTATGTCCCATATAAATATGAATCCTTATATTCAGTATATAGGGATATTTTTGTTTTTGAATTTGTTTTTTTTATAAGAGTGCTCCAAATAATGACTGTATATAGAACTATTATTTTTATGAGGCTCCTGATGATTAGTTGTTTTAAAAAATGGAGAGAATAAAGTCAACTATATTACAGTCTTGATTCATTCCACCAGTAAAGAAAACAGACAGATAAGAGGCTTCAGCATCTGAAGTCCCGGTTCTCTTGCCCAGAGCTTGGTCACCTTGTGTAACTCATTTACAATCGCTAGGCCCCAGTTTCTTCACCTTTAAAAGGGGGGCTGACCTAGATATTTTCTCAGATCTCATTTATTTTAAAATTTTATATAATTGTATTGTTACCAAAGAAGGAGCCTGTCTTGAGTAGGTCTGCCTAGGGCTGACAAGTAGTGTGTGGGTTCTTGACTTTGTGTAGGAAAGATTTCACAGCATGAATCTGGGTGACTATGCTGGGAACAGAAAAACAAGGAAGGGGCTAGCATAGAAGTAGCAGGAGAGCCTAGGCTGGGCTGTCTTAGCTCACTGAGAAGTCAGAGAAAAAGGGGCCTTGGGGACAGGTTCTGGGAATTAGCCTGGGAAAAGCTGCCACTGCCCATTGGTCCCCTGATTGCAAGTCTTAGGGTCCTGTAGAGTTTTGGAGATGTGTGCCTGTAGGGGAAAGGGGAGGGGAATGGCACTGGCGGCTCCCCAGAAGGAGCCTGTGAGCTGTGTCCTATGTTTGAGGTTTTTATCCCTCTCTTGTAGGTGGGATCTTGGGGGAGTTCTCAGGGAAAGGTTTCAGCAGAATATTCATCAGTTCTCCAGGTGTGCCCTTTCAGGGTCACAATCTCTACTGATTTGTCAGTGCCAGGGCAGGGGTCGTTAGTCATTGCAGCTGGTCCTGGGGTCGCCCACCTAGTTTTGCTGCTTTTCCAGGCATGGAGCTGAAATACAACTGAGACCTCGATGTTATCTCTGGGGAGGTGACCTGAATCTGGCTGTAAATTGCTCCACCAGTTCGTTAACCTATCTCTCTCAGTTTCCCTATTCCACTTGCCAAGGAATTTTCCTAGCTTCATACTATCCTGCCTCAGTATTTAATATAATTGGCTATTTAATATTGAAATAACCTTTTGATGTTTGTAAACGTTTCTATTTTGGTAGCTGCCTGCTTCCCAAACTTCTAGAAGTTGCATATAGGCAGAGATAAGCATTTTCTATTTTTTCCCTTCCCCATCTCACCCCATCAATTTTCCATCCAATAGATCTTTTGTCATCCTTCAACCCATGATGACTTCCCCAAATTGTCTCCAAGAAGGAGAATTTAATAACTCCCTCCACTGTCTTACAGCTGCAATATAACAATGTATTGACATCACTAACTCTAGATTGAGAGCTCAATTGAAGAGATTTTTAATTTATAATTTTTAAATTTAAAAAATTTCCAGCCCACAGTGTTGGATTCCTTGAAAAAACTTTGTAAATGTTTGTTGAATAAATGAATGTATGAATGAGTAACACTCACCAGTCCCGACCACAGCATTCTGCATGAAAGGTCTGTCCATGCTGAGTCTGAAAACAAATGGGTAGATTCCACACAGGTTAGTCAAGGTAAATTATTTTCTTGGAATTTCACAGACAATGAAAAAAAGTGAGAGGCCGCTGTTTAAATATGCTGTCACATCTAATGTTCCCTGCTTTTCTTTTGAAATGGTTAGGTCTGGAATGTTAAACTATAAACAGGAAATCTGTCCCTGTGTCTCTGGTAGGTCATGTGCTGAGCCCAAGGATGGTTACATACAGGATTCCTGTTAAATTCCTGATTCCACAGGAAACTTGAGGGATATTCTTACTTAGAAATCATGAAAGTCAGGCCAGTTCATGGAATAGTAATATAATTCAGATTTAATTCAACATGTAATATGGAGTATAAGTTACATGTACCATTTCCAACTGCACACTCTGTATAGAATTCATGTTGATTTTAGATTTTTTGAATTGTTGACATGAGTGCCAAAATATTTGGGTGGAGAGGACACAGGAATCATCAGAATAGCACAGACTGAACTTCCTTTCAGTTCCCTGTGTACTTGTGAGCTGTGTTTATAGCTCGTTAAATCTAGAATTCCTGTAGGATTCATCAGAGATCCACAGTCGGCCTGCTGATTTGTATCTGTTTTACTGAATCAGGTGTGTGAGATCGATTTCAATGAGACCATTCCACAGACAGCAAATGTCTACACAGAAGCACCTTGCCTCATTTGGGTCAAAACTCTCAATAGACAGTGGGTGAGATGGAGAGAAGTTATTTGAAATAACTCCCAGGTGCACGGAAAGGACATAAATCTATCCTGATGAAAGAGGCTCTCCTCCTTGGGGAAGGTAGAAGGAAGTATTATCAAATATTCAGCTGGGTCTGTGACTTTTTGTAGCATGTACTCCAGAAAATAAAAGGATGTTCATCATCCACAAGAACCTCAAATAATTTCTTCACTCAGCTTTCTTGATCCCAATGAATAAAGTGAAAAACACATTACTTCCATACAGTCATTGTTAACAACAACACTGTGTAAACACCACCTCAACTAGTACCCTGCTCAGTAACCAGAGCCTGAATTCAATGGAAAGTTATTCAATCAACAAACATTTGCTAAACAACGATGATTAGAGAAGGCCCTGCCTTCATGTAACTAAGTAACCTCAGGGAGACCTGGAGGACAAAAATATGTTGAGGGTAGTTCAGTGAGAACAAAACATACAATTTTAATGAGTTTGTGTTGTGGCCCTTCAAGGCCTGGCAGGTTCATAATATTTGTGCAGACAGAAGAAAATGCGTAGAGCCGTGGGGATGCTTGACGTGCCTTTATTCACAAGTGGGTGAGCCATGCACACTGCAAGGTGCATGTCTCCTTGAGTGGCACATGTCATGGCCCTTGCTCCCCAGCATGTTACCCATTGTGGTGCCTGTCTTCTTGCACGTCACCCATCATCACCCCCAGCAGGGAGTCCCTCCCTGTATAAGTACTAGAGGGGAACAAAGCTGGAAAACTGCCAGAACATTACATACCATAACATAATTCTGCACCTTTGAGCCCACTTCATATTATGGGAACAGTTTATCGGACCCAGTCTCAAGGCTATGAGAACACTGGTTATCAGGCCCCTCCAAGGCTATGGGAACACTGCTTCTCTTAGTTACCCAGACACCTGGGTGAGGAAGCCGGATTGCCTCCACTTACCCCACAGAGTTGTTTGTTGTTCTTTGAGGATAGGTTTAAGGGTGATAGTAGACATGATGTTCTTAAGCATAAATGTTCAGCAGTCCTGTCCTATATCATCCACTGTCTTTTGTTAACAATTTTTCCTAAAGGCAAAGAAGACTCCTTAGAGGTGATATCACTGGCATTTCTATACCTGGGTCTTCATAACACAACTTAAATCAGCATTTCCCTTAGGACTTCTGTGTGGCTCAGCAGGACCTTGTTGCCGGCAAATTACTTACTCTGCCCTGTGGTCACAGACTAGGATGCCTGAGGGTCTTCACAGAAATGAGTGTCTTATCTGCCTTGTGGCAGTCTCATGGCCAAACATGACCAAGCATGGGGGTTTCACAAGTACATGGAAAATCTTCCTGGTTGAAAAAAGATGTAACAGAGGAGTTGGGCCAAATAGTCAAGAGAAGGCAGGGGATGGGGCAAAAGACCCCAAAGTGGAATTGAAAATTAAAAGCAGCTTGCCCTCCCTGTGAAGAGAGGGACTGCAGGAGGAGGGAGCTTGCCAGAGTCGGACAAGCAGCCTGTGACTCAGCAGAAGGGAGCTTGTATACAGCATGCCTGGTTCAAGAGGCAGTAAGAGGGGCAAAGGCAAACATGGAGGATGCTGGCCCTCATTGGTTGGAAAGGTAGACACTCCCACTGGCTTCCAGCACACATGGGATTTGGGGAGAGGATTTTTAAACAGAAGGTGGGCTGAAGCCACTCTCTCTGGCTTTTTGCCCCATACTGGCGAGAGAGGCAGATGCCAGGACCGCTTGGGCTTCAGGCCCCACACAGTTGAAAGTCAGCTCCTGGAGGCAGGGTCCCACGTCGGATGTGTGCCTTGCTGTGTGCCAGCCTTTAGGATGCTATGATCCGGTGCAGCATGGCACACGGGTCCTGGACTGCTTCCACTCTCTTGTCCTGAGAACAGTGCACGGAGGCTGAGAGCAACACACAGAGACATAAGCTGGGAAGTTCCCTGCAAATGGAGCTTCCCCTGCATGACTGCCTGGAGTGATCTGACAGCACACCCCAGACCCTGAGAGAGAGAGAGTAGCTGTGAGAAAATGGTGACGTGGGCACCAGAGAGAGAGACAGCCTGGAGCTGAAGAGATGGTGACCCATTCAAATAACAACTTTGGGCTACAGATAAGCAATAATGGGGAACTTCTGGACATGGATTTGGACTTTAATCTTCCTGGGGGTGCCTAGTTTTCTGTGTTTTGCAGGAGAAGTTGGCAGGAATGCTCCCAGCCCTCTCCAATTGGGAACCCTGTTAATAAAAACTTATTTCCTTCCCCACTAATCTTCAAATGTGTTATGCGTATATATGGCAATAAACAGCTGGACCCCATGCTGCCTGTCACTGTCCATTATCTGGTACAGTTGGAACCCTTACAACACTCAGTATGGGTCTTTTCTGTTTCTACCAAATTAGGTTGATCTGGGAAGCCACTTAAGTACAAAGTCAAATTCTGCTTTTTCTTTTCTAGGTAGTCTGTATGCTTAGTGAAAGGAATTAACTGAGATAGTTTGAAGAAGAGTGCTGAACCAAACGCAAGATAAATTTTAAATGTTTAAAAAAGAATTTAATTAAAACATACAATTGCAAGCTTTCCTAAAGTACAGTCCTTGCTAACAATATACTTGACTAATAGGCTATGTTCTGGAAACAAACTCTTTTTATAGAATAATATAGAGTAAGTTGTTCTAGCTGGTACTTTTCAATGTTTTAAAAATATTTTTTTGTGTCTCTTATCAAGAATTGGAGGGAGCAAAGAAAAGATTTCTTTCCATTAGTGTCTTAGAGCTTAGAGCAATCTGAGTGCAAATAACTTGACAGAACCCACCCTACTTAGGGAAGTCGCAGCTCCTGTGTAGACAATCTGGCGCCCTCATACCTAACAAATTAAAGCTCTTCCTCTAGTGATTCTATATTGACATTATTAAAAGATAAACTGAGGCGAATTAAAATTTTAAGAGTTTATTTGAGGAATAAAAGATTTGAATCTGGCAGCCCCAAATGGAAAGTGGTTAGAAGTGCTCCACCCACAGGAGCTCAGGGAAAGACTTTTATAGAGAGACTTTTTATAGAGAAGAGACAGAAGCAAAGCAGGAAAATGATTTGATTTTCTGTAGCTTAGCATTGATCTCACTTGGAAAAGCCCAGTGGCCATTTGTGATTGGCTGTCCTTAGGTTTTTTTTTTAAATATTTTATTTATTTATTTTTAGAGAGAGGGGAAGGGAGGGAGACAGAGAGGGAAAGAAACAGCAATGTATGGTTGCCTCTCGCATGGCCCTCACTGGGGACCCAGCATGCAACCGGGACCCTTTGGTTCCCAGCCCGCGCTCAATCCACTGAGCTACACCAGCCAGGGCTTTGTCCTTAGGTTTTGATTTATTAACCTTGAGGCATTTATAAGCTTAGGTTTTAGTTTGTTTCCATAGGCTGCTAAGGCATTAGAACTACTTCATTCTAATGTTCTTGTGTAATTAATTTTACAGCATAGATGGAATGAAGAAAGGAGAAAAAGTAATTTTAAATGGACAAATATTTTTTTAATAGTTCTTTGGGGGAAGTTGTGAAAATTTATATCACTTCTTTTAAGTTACATAAAGATAAACTTCAATAGACAATAACTTCTCTACTTAACTTTGGCTATGTAAAAAAAGTCAATAATATTCATTGAGCTTTTACAAGCTAGAAACTATTCTAAGTGCATTACATACACAATCATATTTTATTCTTACAATAACCTATAAAGTAGGTCCTTTAAAAAAATCTATTTTACAGGTAGGACAACTGAGACACAGAGTGGTTAGGGCCTTGCTCAAGGTCATACAATTGGTAAGTAGCAGACCGAGAATTTGAATCAGGTCAGTTTCCTTAAAACCAGTGCTAGTGACTACTGCACACACAGCCAGATACCAGGGTTCTCTCATTTGTTCATCAAATATGATTACTAACTGGCATGTTTTAGTCAAATTAAGCCAAGCTGAGATATTAAATTAACTTAAATAGCTTAAGCTAAGCTATTAAAACCATTTTCTTTAAAAATATTGTACTGTTTGACCTTTTATTTCACTTCTAGGGATTAGCTTAAAGAAATTTTCAAAGATGTGTCAGTGAGAAGATCAAGGAAAAACCACATTTTTAAAACATTTGTGTGCATTTGTATAACGGCACATTTAAAACAATGACATAGATCTATATTTATTGACAGGAAAGATAACTACAACATATTACTGGATAAAGAAAGTTTACAAAATAATATGCAGAATTTTATCCCATTGGGGATAAATATGTATATATAGTGATTTATGTTTATTAATAAATATTTATTAACTATTTAGTCATGCATGAAGTTACATGTTTTATGTATTAATTTATGTAAATCTCAAAATAACCCTCAGGGATAGGTACTATTTTTGTTCCCATTTTACAGAGCTGGGAAAGTGAAAAACTGAACTACATGCCCAAGAGTATGAAGAAATCACCCCCCAAAAAAACCTATTTCTGCATGGTGGAATTTGGGGGAACTTAAGCATAATTTTCTGTATTTTAAATTTCCCCAAATGAATATTAATTGTTGATGTACCAGAAAAATATTTTTATGTTGAGAAGGAAGATTTTATTGACTAATTTGCTTTTTCTACAGATATCACAGAAAACTTTATCTTCACAAAATGATCTCTGATAAAAAGGGAAATAGTCATGATAAAACCATTTCCTGCCATGGGTTTCACAGCCTGTGCAACCTGTTCAATCGTGGCTAGGAAATGAAAGCTGTCCTTCATAGGTAGGTCAAAGGGGTGGTTCAATGGATTTATTCAGAGAGTATATTGGAGTATAAAAGAAGACTTTTTGAACTTGGAATCATCTTGGAAGTTGCTTTTTCCACCACCTTCAGCATGGCAGCAATGTCACTGGTCCTGGAGTCAGGTGAAGTATTCCTTGAAAGAGGGAGGCCACCCAGTTATTAATGAGTAGTTGACAGGCACCCACAATGCTCTTTTTGGAGGCAGGCAACTCTTTCAGTTCTGTGTAGTCAAAACCAGAAACAGATGGCCTTGGCTGGGTAGTTGAGTTGGTTAGAGTGTCATCCCAATACGCAAAGCTGCAAGTCCAATCCCCCGTCAGGGCACACACAAGAATTAACCAATAATGCATAAAAATTGGTGGAACAATAAATTGATGTTCACTCTTTCCTCCCATCCCCATTCTTCTCTCTTTCAAAAATCAATAAATAAAAATTATTAAAAAAATAATAGAAACAGATGAAATTGTAGAAATACGAGGTCTTTCCAGAAGGTATCCAGCCATATAATATGAAAAATAGAGACATTGAAGAAGATACGAGATACAAGAAACGTTGTACACAGGACAATGATACCTCAGTCCCCTTCAAAGTAGGCACCTTGGGATCTCACATAGTTCTCTCCCAATCACCATCAGCTGCCCTGTCATCTTTTGCTGAGTCTCACTGACAGTCTGAAATCTCTTCCCTTTCAAAGATGATTTTAGTTTTGGGAAAAGCCAGAAGTCACAGGGCACCAAATCTGGGCTATAGGGGCCTGAGCCACCTGGGTTATTTGATGTTTCACAAAAAAACTACATGAGACGTGAGCGGGTACATTGTTATGATGAAGTTGCCAATCACCAAGGGTGCATAGCTGTGGCCTTCTGAATCATCGGAATAGTTTCTGCACAGGAATGTTCAAGCTTAATGCAAAATTCGATGCAGATTCATTGCTTTACTTGCTCAGTCATTTTAAATGCAATGGTCACACACTACATGTGCTCGCTCAGCGGCATCTACTGCCCCTACTGACCAGTACAGTGAAGTTGTCAGTGCTCATGCATGTGCATCTCAGTCCACTCTCCTTGGCTGCAAGGTTACATTGATGTCGCGCAAACCTTTCTCATTATATTAACAATGGCTTGTCTTTTTTCAGGACAGACCTTGTATACTTGGTAAAGACTTGGTACTATACCTTTGAACAATTACAAACTGGGAGATTGAGAATTTGTCACAATCATTAAAAATCCCCATACATGAAAATGATTATTCTAGGGCAATAAGGCCTAACACTGACCTTGAAGTGCCGGTTGGATATAGACTACACCATCACACAGACCTGCCCTTGAACTACACTCTGCTAAGAGCCTCAAGGATTCCTTTCCAACGAAACAGGAAATTAATGTTAGAACTAAACTATTGAGTATTTCTGTTTTCTGATATTCTCCATATTTGTGATTTTTAAAACTTTACAATAAACAAAAGTACAGAACTACAGTAGAGTTCTCATTACATGATTGAGATTCACTCAACAAAGTGAGTCCCCTATAGGTCATTTTAATCAAGGGTCTGGTATCCAAGCGGAGTGACCAAATAAGCAGCAAATCTTAGAGAATGTTGCCTCAACATAGTTTATGCTTGTTTAGCTTTATTACAAATCACAACAGCATGTTTTCAGGAGTGGTTATTTCATAATAACAAAATAAAGAGCCTTAAATAATATGTGCATCACTTGTACATTTGAATTGGGTCAGCAAGAGCTATATATCATAAGCTCATACCCTTACAGAATTATTACCATATTTTAAGAATTTCACTATCTGCTCTTTGTTTGGAATGGTTTATCATAAAATTATTTTCTTTACTCCTTTACCCACTTTGGAGAGCTAGATTTCATAAATAGCTATAAATCAGGAGAATCAACCTCAGTGACATGGAAAATTATTCTGAACAATGCATAATGTCATGGCAGGCTACCAAACCACTGTAAAAATGTCAAAAGGAAGTCATTTGGTTCTAAATGTGAATGACAAGGATGTTAGTTCACAATGTCCAATCAAGACACGTTATACTGGGGTCCCAAGAGAAAACACTTTAAATACAGCTAAGGTCCCAGAGGTGAATGATCTTATCATTGCTGGATCAGATCCCAGCTGGTAGAATACAGACTGCTTCTTTTACAAACTGATTTTCTTGGTTTCCTACTGCGAACATAGAAGATCCTGAGCAGGGCTGGTGTGCTCCACATTTGAGGACCCTCTCTGTATCTCTTGCCCTAGATTTCCTCCCCAAGAAATATACTCAAGTAAGAAGAATAAGCCATATTCAGATACTTAACAATGTTACCAATGCAATTTCTTAACAAAGTAGGGTTCTTCTAGTTCATTTCACCACCATGGTACCAAGATGAAGGGACCACAGACAGGAAGGCTCTGTCTTTCTCATTCCTTCACCTGTGTCACCTCCTCCCCTAACCCTGTCTCTTTGATCCACTGCTATTCAGCATGCAGTCTAGAGACCAGCAGTATGAGCACCCCCAGGGAGCTTTTAGAAATGCAAGGTCTCGGGCCCCGCCCAGATCTGCTGAGTCAGAATCTGCATTTAATGAGGTGCTCCAGGTGATTCTTGTACACGTGACAGTGCATAGAATATCCTCCTAACTTTATACTTTGTCCTCATGACAGAGTAGCTTAGAACATTGATCCTTTTTGGTATTTTCATTTTCATTGTTATCTACTGTAATCCAAGGAATTAACAATCTAGAAATCAACCCTCTTCCCCCAAGCTGTTATAAGACAAACACAGGACAACCAATATTTGTTTAACCTTTTACTACTTACTACATACTTTCATAATCGTGTCCAATTGGTGCTCGAAGCATCCCTGAGATACAGTAGGCAGGGATCCCAAGATTGGGAAGCTATGGTTGTTAGATGGTAAGTGACATGCTCCAAATCACATACCACTTGTTTTCTGACTCCTTTTCTCCTATGCCATGATGATCAGACAGAAGCTCTAAAACCAGAACAGCAGGGCTGCAGAATAAGGCTAGGATATAAAATAAAAGTCACAGGAAAAAGTGGAAATCAGTTGCGTAATTTGTAGTCACTTTCTCTGATTTCATCCCCCAATGACAGAGACATACAGATGGATCTATTAGTTTTTCATAAAGGTATTTGGCCTCTTTTTTAAGTAGGAGCTGAACATAATCCTAAGCATGGGAAAATGGAATGCCAGCCTTGCACTTGGTGTCCTGAGAGCAGTCCCTACAGGCTCACAAGCAGGAAGCAGCCTGGGTCAGGTGGTCAAGCTGTGGCCCCACCACAGGTCAGTCCTCTAAGAGAGAAGTCCCCAGTCTTTTTGGCACCAGGGACTAGTTTCATGGAAGACACTTTTCTACAGACTGGGATGAGGGTGAGGGAGACAGGAGGCAGAACTCAAGCAGTAATGTAAGCAAAGCTTTGCTCGCTTGCTGCTCACCTCATGCTGTGTGGCCCAGTTCCAAAGCGGCCATGGACCAGTACCGGTCATGGTCTGGGGTCTGGGCACCCCTGCTCTAGGAAATTTTTAGCATCTGTTTCACCAAGTACACACATTTCACAACAGTTAGTCAGACATGATATGACCACCACATTTTCTGAAGAGATCTTTCTAGGCAAAAGCCACATTTGCTTTATATATTTCTGTTTCTGTTTGATGTTTTCCAAAGTTTATTATAGCTTCCAAAACAGCTTCACTTTTGGGGGGTTTCTCATTTGGAATAGACAGGCAAGTTTTTCAGAGAACAGTTTCTCTGCTAAACCATCGCCAGGTGTAGTCCTCTCCATGTCTGCCCAGTGCACTCATGGAAAGGTCAAATGCTGAGCCCTTGTGCCCAGACTTCTGTTCTAACTGCAGGTGAGTCTTCAGCAGACCACACATGAATGAAAAAAAAGAATTAGAACATCTTTGACAAGACAAATTCCATTACCAAATTTCTATAGGTTCATTTCAAGAGTTTCAGGGTGAAAAGCGATTTGGCAATTTAGGAAGTAACTGAATAAGTTTGGGAATGCAAACCCTCTTGATAAAAATTCCAAAATGTTTTCCTCGAAATTCAAAGAAAGGGCCAGCACTCAGGGATGGTGCAGACTCCAACCACATCTCAAGCATCTGTTTTGTGAGTGAGGGATGTGTGTTCAAAGCACAAAAGGGCTGACACCCTGCGGTGTGTTCATTGTGATGGGATTTCTCAATACAGCTGTGTTTGGCTCTCTGGGTCATGAGCTGGAAGACATCCCTGGGCCCAGGATGGAGAAACCAGTCTGCAGAACCAGGAATGGACACTCTTCCCATTGTAAAGTAAATATACACCCAGCTAAACATGGGAGAGACAGCAGCCCATCAGAATCAACTGAGACCTGTTTTAGGAAGACTCCATCAAACACCGGCAACAGCCAAGATTACTTAAACACTTAAAAGCAACCATGGTCCAGTATTTTTGCTCTTTACATTTTGGTAATTTGTTTATATTTCTGAAATACAGTATTCCAGAATTTCTATGTGTATATACCCTCTCTTGACCATCACACTTTAATACTTAGTATTGGTTTATTTTTGAATTCCATTATTTAACTAATAAAAAATAATAAATGTTACAGTAAACATGAGGAGAGATAGGAAAAAATTCTAGACCGTGAAGACTTTTCAGAGACTGATGCTGCAAATAAATATATTCGTTTGTTGTTAATCTTGTTATTTATGCTGAATGTGCCTACAAATCTTCTACCCCAGATCTTTGTGTTCTGTGCCTGGAGTTCTCCTCTTTCCAAATCTGATGTTTTCCCCTTCAGTCTCTGATTTAATGTCAACCTTGGAACAATGGCTTCCTTGACCATGTTATCTGCAGTAGATGCCCATTGCCCTGGCCAGGTGGGTCAGCTGGTTGGAGCATCGTCCAGCATACCAGGTTTCAGTTTCAATCCCCAGTCAGGATGCATATGGGAGGCAACCAATTGATATTTCTCTCTCACATCAATGTTTCTTTCTCTCTCTTTCTCCCCTTCTTTCCCCCCTACCCTCCTTCTCTTTCTAAAATCAGTTTGGGGAAAAAAAACATATCCTTGGCGGAGGATTAAAAAGCAATAAAAGTAGATGCCATTTTGAATCTACAAGTATTCAAAGTCATGAAAAACAAGGACCTACAACTGAGATGACTCTATCCAGCAAAGCTATCATTTAGAATGGAAGGGTAGATAAGTGTTTCCCAGACAAGGTAAAACTAAAGGAGTTCATCATCACCAAGATTTATTAGATAAAATGTTAAAGGGACTTATCTGAGAAAAAGAAAGGAGATTAAAACTATGAACATTAAAATGACAACAAACTCACAACTATCAACAACTGAATCTAAAAAACAAAAACAAACTAAGCAAACAAGCAGAACAGGAACAGAATCATAGAAATGGAGATCACAGGGAGGGTTATCAGTGGGGAGGGGGAAGGAGGAGAATGGGGGAAATGTACAGGAACTAAGAAGCATAATTTGTATGTATGAAATAGACAGGGGGATGTTAAGAAAAGTATAGGAAATGGAGAAACCCAAGAACTTATATGCACAACCCATGGATATGAAGTAAGGGCTGGGGGTGGATTGCTGGAAGGAATGGGGGAACCAGGCAGAGGAGGGTAAAGAGAAAAAATTGGTATAACTACAATAACATAACTAATTAAATATACTTAAAAATTAGTATACATAATCAGGGTGGAGCACCAAACTAAAATATATAGCAATGCTTTAAGAACAAAGCAATAGCTGGTGAAGAGACTACTACTAGGACCCTGGAGGATGGCATTCTGTGTTTTTCAGTGGTAAAATATTTAGTAAATCCATACCTGAAATAAATCTGATGCATGTAATATACTTAATAAACTCAAGGTCTTAAGAAGAGGCTTGAAAGCTGAATATAAGTAACAGGTGTTGGTTTTGGGGGGGCAGCATTTGCCAAGGTACTAAGTCTGAATCTCTGAGTGACTACCCAGACCAAACACTTCCTGCCAATCGGTGATGGACCTGCAAAACCTTTGCTGTTTTATGCAACCGAAATTTAAGGCATGTTTGTCAATGTTTGTCACCATAGCAAAACTGAGCCTATCCTGACTGAAATGTAGTCGAGTTGACCTCATTTTTAAAAAGAAAAAGATGAACAAGATTTGAACACCCAAATTTTTTAACTTTTTTTTATTGTTGTTCAAGTACAGTTGCCTCCATTTCCCCCCCCCCCCACATGCCTCCCACCCCAGCCATGATTGTACCCCACTTTGGTTTTGTCCATGTGTCCTTTATAGATGTTCCTGAAAACTCTTCCTCCTTTTCCCCCCATTATCCTCTTCCACCTCCCCTCTGATTACTGTCAGTTTGTTCTTGATTTCAATGTCTGTGGTTATATTTTGCTTGCTTGTTTGTTTTGTTGATTAGGTTCCACTTATAGGTGAGATCATATGGTATTTGTCTTTCATTGTCTGGATTATTTCACTTAGCATAAGGCTCTCCAGTTCCATCCATGCTGTTGCAAAAGGTAGGAGTTCCATCTTTCTTTCTGCTGCAAGAAAGAAATTGTGTACATGTTCCATCAATATTCCATTGTGTAAATGTACCATAGTTTTTTGATCCACTCATTTACTGATGGGCACTTAGGTTGCCTCCAGCACTTGGCTTTTGTAAATTGTGCTGATATGAACCTGGGATGCATAGATTCTTTTGGATTGGTGTTTCAGGGTCCAGATGTTTCAAAGCAATTAAACCAGTATGTTGTGTCACTGTGAATTACTGGGTGTCCTTTTTGGCCCCAAACAGGGTACTCCCCAGAGAGAGAGCTCTTTCTCCTTTAACCTCCTGTTAGAGCTTATACTCAAAGAGACCAAATGCAAGGTCATTTCCAATATTCCAGTTCAAAAGAAGGAAGACAAAACAGAAAACCCTCTGTTACACACAGGAAACACACCTTCATTAATTCTTCAGAAACAAATATCTTAAAACAGCAAGGAGAAATCTGAACTGTTTATATCATTTCCAAAACCAGCTCTGAAGGGGGAGGCTTTATAGATGAGAAGTAAAAATTCAAAAATTAAACATAAACCTTGTCTGTGGCGGGCAGCATCTCCAACTCTGTTGGGCATTTCAGAAGGATCCGTGTCTCTCCATTTTCATGTCTTACCTCCTACTGGGTGAAACCACAGCAAACATGTTAGGTCAGAGGAGCAGGACTGTGGACTTAAATGATGGCAGACTTCCCATGAGATCAAAGGACCATTTTGAGGGTGTGTCTACTGGTTTCTCAAAGAGAGTGTATTTTTCTTATGAGAATATTTACGAGGTCTTCACTGGAAAGTGGTCCTATTATTTCATGTGTAAAGAGATTCTGACTACCACATCAGAGCTATGTGGCTGTCCATAATAGCGATTCAAATCAAAATAATCATGATTGCATATTCTAGTGTCTGTTTTACACAATGCTGCACAAGTGGCATTATTAAACCTTGTTCATTAGAAATTCCTCCTTTCTAGTCTTTTCCCCACAGAGCAGAGTCACTCTCTTAAAGCTTAACATCTATGATCATTCTTCACTTTTTTTGTGTGATGGTTTCATTTGAGAAGCTGATGAAAAATATGAACTCTTTTATATGTATGCACTTACACTCATGAAATGCTCAGTACCATGGCAGTGCCTTCACGACCTTACCAGTGCCACTGGCTGCACTAAGTCAGTTCTTTGTGTGAGATTTTCGTGCTTTGTCTTTGTTTTAGATACATAATCAAGACCTAGTGAGAAGGCAAGTACATGCTTCTACATATATATACACATGTATATTTTCTTGCATTCTTTCTTAGTAACTAGCCCATTTCAGCCAGAACAGCAAGGTGGAGCCCATACCTGATAACATGCAGGAAGAAAGCTGTCGTTTCTGGAGTATTTCCATGACCTGGGGGAATTAATGGAGAGCCAAAGATTGATTCTTGGCCAGTTTTTATCTGAACGGAACCTTGGGCTCAGCAATGCCTTTTCAGAAGATAAAATAATGTTCAACTTATTTCTTTACTATCCCACACTGAAAAATCCCCAGATTTGCTTTTCTAGGAGCCAAAGTTAGTGATGTCTCCCTCTAAGTTGATGGCTGCCTCTTAGACTGGAGCAGTATAGAATTCCAACATTTACACTCACTAAAGAGTAATTAAGGAGCTGGAACTATGCAAACAATTCGAGAGTCCCACCCACTCCCTCTGGAATCACTGTTCTCTTCCCAGGCCTGTATTGTGACTCCCTTGGACTCAGGCTCACTCCCTCCAACAGGGCTTGATAAGGTCTTATTTCCTCCTAAGAGAGTATTCTCCTGTGATAAACAATAAGGGAGAGTCAATGGCCGTGTAGAGAAGCTGTACCTAATTCATTATTAGAACTAATACTGGGGGTTTACATTTGGTGGCATGGATATTTGGGGGAGGTGAGATTTCTGGCATGAAGTGAGCTCTCCTGCCAACTGTATCTGGAGAATCTGGATCCAGAGTAGGGAGCATTTCTCACTGTTGATGAGATTGTTCCATTTCTCACACCAGTGCAAAGAATAAATCTAAGAAATAGAAATATGGAAGGATTTGGGGATGCTTCTTCTTTTCTTACCATTTAAGAAAATGGATCAATGTTGCCTCTAAAACATAAAAGAAGCCTCAAGTTCCTCCTCATTATTAGGCATTTTTAAGATTCTCTTCATCTGTCTCATTTTACGGTAACATCAGAAAGTATTTCCATTTCATATTTTAAATAGCCACTCTGTGTCTCCATTTCCCTCTGATGACTCCTCCATCTCTATTTTGTGTCTTCTGGTCAAACAGCCATTGCTCCTGCAATATACAAACATTTTTCTGGTTCCAATCACTGTCTGTATCCATGACAGACTGCTTTTCAAAGGTGAGGTAATAAAACCTTGACTCGCTTCCCTTCCGTTCAGAAAAACATGTTCTGTGTCACGCAAGCCCCAGAGGTCTCTGTAAGCTGCCTGCCAGAAGTCCTCACCATTGTTACAGCTGAATTCCCAGTGTCCATCATCACATCAAGTGGAGAGAACAATACCCTGGAAGCTGCAGACTCAAGACACACCCCTAGGGTTCTTTGTTATTGTTCAAAAATAGTAAAATGGGAAAAAAAGGCTGTGTGCAGTATACTTTATCAAGGAGGCAGGGAACTTAGGGAAGGAACTGGCAATATAATTGAGCAGAGGCCTCATACAGTTTGTAAATTACTTAACCTTTTTATGTGTTTAAATAAGCTTCAAAAAATGATAAACAGTTCAGAAAATTTGCAGCTCCCAGGTTCCACTTCCTCCTGCTTCTCTCCTTTCTAACCTCATCCACTCCTTTGCCTTAGTCTTTAACCTCATTGCCTAATCCAGCAATGAAATCCTTGAGTTCTCTGAATTATTTCATTTTCCCAGGAAAGCCTAAATGCCATGCAGTAAATGTTTCCCAAATGCCTCCTATCTTGTATTTCCCCCAAAACAAGCTTTCAAGAAAACTAAGTGAAAAGGGAATTAAAAACCCTTTAAAACAGGAAACTTTGTTTAAGGTATTTCATATGTAAGCATGTGGTCAAGAGTATGACATCAATTTTGTTAATTTCAGATAAACTGATAGATTTTTAAAATTTACTAGAGTATAAGTTAACAAAATTAGCTTTTATTTTATTATTTCAAGAGCCTCAAAAACTAGCTTTTAAGAAAGTAAGGCACTGCCCCTGGCCAGTGTGGCTCAGTTGACTGGGCATCATCCCAGAAACCTAAAGGTCTCAGATTTGATTCAGTCAGGACACATGCCTGCACTGCGTGTTCGGCCTCCAGTCAAGGTGTGTATGAAAGGCAATCAGTTGATGTTTCTCTCTCACATGGATGTTTCTCTCCCTCCCTTTCTCCCTTCTCTCTCTAAAATCAATGGGCATGTCCTCAGTGAGGATTAAAAAAAGAAAAGAGAAAGAAAGAAAGGCACTGACTTTCAGATTGCAAGACATGTTCGCGGAAGTCTGACAGCTTGGTTCTCAATGTCAATGAAAGGACTTCCAGACCTATAGAAAACTTTTATGAGTTTATTTGAGCTAAAATTTTGAGGGCATGCCCAGAAGCAAGATCTTGATGAAATGAAAAAAATGATCTTGATAATGACAGTTTTGTAGCTTATTTTATACATTGAGAGCCAAAGAAGAAAGCATAAGGAAGGTACATGAAATCCATTGATGGTAGATTATGGAGGAGGGAGAAAGCAAATGGGAAGGAATCTCTAGGACTGGAGAGCACAGGACAGTTAACAGCTAACATTTACAGCACATGGAGATGGATGGTGTGTGGGGAGCAACATTACAACGAGGAGTTTCCTACTCTGGTGCCTGTGCTTGTGCCCTGAGGGATCTAGAAAAGAAAATTACCCTGACATTTCAAAGGCATGTTATTCTAGAAGAGTAAGAACAGTGAACAGGCTCACTTAAGGTAAAGACTGGCCTTTACTAAGGAGACTGTAGGCCTGGGATGTGACAACCTGCCATGACCTGCCCAGGTAGGAATTTGTGACCAGACCATCCTGTGCGGTTACTTTTGGTCACTGAGCTTGTCAGGTTTATTATATGGCCCCTTTTCATCATATTCATTGCTGATTTTATTTAGGCTTCTCTGGATTCATCATAGGCTGTACAAATGGAATGAATTTATTTTTATGTCTGGTTTCCATATTTCCCATCACATAAGTTCATAATCAATTTTGATGGAATTCCTAACAATACAATTTCAGACATTTTTTATTGAATTTCTGCTAGCAGCCTTATGTGACTTCTGTAAAAACTTCATTGATTGTCCCTTAAATGTTTTGGACATACGGTATTTGTGAATTGTCCGAGGGACCAAAATCATCCACTCATGTTTTTAGCATCAAGTGAAAGAGAAGTTGTCTTTTTTTCAGAGTAGATTTTTGCTACTTGACCATTTTGAACTTCCCTTACACATTTTCCTTGGAAAGTAGATTCCCATGTAACAAGGACCATTGTAAGTGTGCTAAGTATGAAGGCTGAGAAGTCAAAAATAAACCAGTCAATTACCTTGAAGAAATAGCCTAAATCCTCAGCTGAAAAAGAAACATCTACGGGGACCCAAAGTGCTAAAGGGATCTCTCTTTCTGCCAATATCTGAGGTAATTTTCTTCAGCATTGTAGAGAGCTAGTTGAACAATTTGCCTCTTTCTTTCTCCTCCCCACTCCATGCTTGAATTCTTGCCAGGGGGGTGGGGTTTTCTCAGAATCAGAATGTGGGCTCAGTTCCACTCCCTGTTGTTTACTTTGTCCATTGTGTCCTGAAGAGTTCCCAGAAAACTAAAATGCTAAAACGAAGGGAATTCAGAAAAAAAAAAAAGAAGAAGAAGAAAAGGAGTTCTAAGGAGCTGGCCTTGAGCATACATGGCATCTGTATCCAGCTTCTGAACGAAATTGAAAAAAAATCCAACAACTATCTGGGGCTGAACCACCAGCACGACTCCAGGATCTTTGGACCTCTCACAGTCCATAAATTTAGTTCAATACGTGTGTCCTATTTCTAAAGAAAGTAGGTGGAGGGTAACTGAAGTAAGATGTGCAGCCTTGAACAAAATGATTTGGATGAGAGCAGGGAAAGAGAGAACTTCTTGCTACATCACTTCCTCTTCAGGGCACAGTGTTGGAGAACCCTGGAAAAGCTGCTGTGGTAATACTAGTAACAACAGCACTATACACATTTGTTCATTGGTAGCTTCAAGGCACACAGATTATTTGTAAAAGCAACTAATCCAGTACCAAATTTAACCTGTCTTTGGAGAGAAACAACTAAAAAAAATCTTTCTTTTTTAAATTTTTAAATTATTGTTCAATTACAGTTGTCCGCATTTTCCCCAATTACTCTCCCCTGCCCTATGCACCCCCACCTCCCACATTCGATCCTCCCCCGCATTGTCTTTGTCCAAAATCATCTTTTTTTTTAAAGATTTTATTTATTTTTTAGAGAGAGGAGAAGGGAGGGAGAAAGAGCAATGTATGGTTGCCTCTCACGTGGCCCTCACTGGGGACCTGGCCTGCAACCCAGGCATGTGCCCTGACTGGGAATCGAACCGGGACCTTTTGGTTCGCAACCCGCGCTCAATCCACTGAGCTATACCAGCCAGGCCAAAATCATCTTTCAATCAAATATTTTTCCATACAGATCAAGCTAACTTTACTGCCTTCTCAAGAATATGATGTACAGCCAACTTTATTTACTGCAAGGAGTCAACCACGCTGAGAACCACAAATAAATGACTAAATTTAGGGATGTTGAGGAAGTAACTTTTTGTTAATTTAAAAATTAAACAAGGTTCTTCAGTGTGTGTTCTGTGGAAATGTAAGAAACAACTAATTTTATGAAGGAATTTGGAAAATTTTATGGAAAAGTTGAAGGTGGCGTTCTCTAAAGCAGTCAACTGAAAATGTAACCAATGAGAATGATTCTGCAAACATGGGATTTATAATGCATTTTAAAATTACGTTAGAATAAAGGAACAGTGAGATTTTAATAATTAGTGCACTCAAAAGGGTAGATGGCAGTTAGGTAATAAAATTACCAGTGCATTTTTTCCACATTTTTTTATTGTTGTTCAAGTACACATGTCTCCGTTTCTCCCACCACCACTCCCCCCACCCCAGCCATCTCCACTTCCCACCTTTGATCTTATCCCCCCTTTGGATTTGTCCATGTGTCCTTTATACATGTTCCTGAAAACTCTTCCTCCTTTCCCCCCTATTATCCCCTCTCACCTCCCCCCTGGTTACTGTCAAATTGTTATTAATTTCAGTGTCTCTGGTTATATTTTGCTTGCTTGTTTGTTTTGTTGATTAGGCTCCACTTATAGGTGAGATCATATGGAACTGGAGAGCATTATGCTAAGTGAAATAAGACAGGCAGTGAAAGACAAATACCACATGATCTCACCTATAAGTGGACCCAGTGCATTTTTAGCACTACCTAGAGGTTTCTTAAGGGTCATTTGTCCTCTGACTCTCTATTCTGCTATCCGAACTTAGGGAGGGTTACTTGGCTTTCTCAGGTTCCTTGTGGCCCTGACCACAAAGCCATCCAACTCCCTTTGCCCTGGTTCCTGGCTGACTCTACCCACTGCAAACCTTGATTTGCTTCCGTAGCAACTACATAAATTATTCTAATCTCGTTCCACAATTACCTTTAAAAATTAATTCTTACATAGCATTTATCATATTGTTTTACAGTCAATTCCTTTATGAAGTAATTTTATTGAAATATATATCACATATATGAAAAATCATGTAGATTTATAGTTATAGTTTAAGGAATTACAGGGAATGAGAAGCATAATTGGTAGGCATAAAATAGACAGGGGGAGGTTAAAAATAGTATAGGAAATAGAGAAGCCAAACAGCTTAGATGTACAACCCATGGGCATGAACTAAGGAGGGCGAGGAATACTGGAGGGTGGGGGTGCAGGGCAGAGGATGATAAAGGGGAAAAAAAACTTGGGACAACTGTAACAGCATAATCAATAAAATATACTTAAAAAATAAAGAATGAATAATTTTTTAAATAAAGTACCCACCATTCAGTTTACAAATCCCATGATCACATCCCGCTTTCATTCTGACCCACTTGAGATAATCATCATTCTGCATTTTTAACAATCCCTTTGCCTTTCTTTATAATGCTATCACTTCAGTATACCCCCTAAATCATCTATTGTCCACACTGTATGCTTTGTATATTCTTCAGTGACTGCTTCTTGTACTCATGGTGTATTTTTGAAATTTCTCCTTGTTGGTGCATGTAACTGAAGTTAATTCAGTTCACTGCTGGGTATCTTTCATGATATGACTGTAACATAAGTTGTTTATTCAGGCTTTCTGGCACAGGCATTTGGTGTGTTTTCAGGTTTTCAGTTAACAAGCAATGCTACTGTGAATATTTGTATGTATGCCTCCTGCTATACATGTTCAAGGTTCCTTTGAGAAATACGTCTAGGAGTTGAGTTTCTGAGTCAGAGTTCAAATTTACTAGGCAAATCCAGACTATTCTAACATAGTTTTATCAGTTTATTCTCTCCCCAGCACAGGTGAATACCTCTATTGTTTCATATCTGTGTAAACAACCAATATTATCTGGCCTTCTGATTTTGCCAAGCTAGTAGATGTGAAGTGGTTTTAATCTGCATTTCTATGATTAATGAGGTAGGCATCTCTTCATATTATACAGACCAGATCAGAGAACCCAGGAAAGAGACCCGCACACATGCAGAAACCTGGTTGATGACAGAAAAAGCATTGCAAATCAGGAAGACAAAAATGGACAGTAATAATTGATTTTCTCTGTGAGGTAAACAAACAAACAATCAGATAGAATACCTACCTTACATTATGCATAAAATATTAATTTCAAGTGGATTGAAGATATAAATATAAGAAAAAACTACAGATAGCCCCCGACTTACAAGGGTTCAACTTACAATTTTCAAATTCACGACAGTATGAAATTTATATGCGCTCAGAAGAAGCTGTGCTTTGAATTTTGAATGTTAATCTTTTCCCCAGGCTATAGATATTAGATACTCTTTTGATGCTGGACTCACAGCTCCCCATTAACCCTAAGGTCGCAAGGGTTAACACCCGATACTCTGCAGTGTGTTCATTGTGAGAGAAGACTTTGTCCAACTGTGGGCTAATTCAGGCACTCTGAATACATTTCAGTTCAGCTAGGACAAGCTATGATGTTCAGTACGTTCAGTGAACTAAATACATTTTCAACTTATCAATATTTTTATTTAAAATGGCCTTATCATGGCATAACCCCACTATAAGTTGAGAAGCATCTGTATAAAACTTTTAGAAGAAAATTTAGAAGAATGCCTTTATTATTGCAGTCTTAAAGGATTTCTATAATGAGACACCAGAAGCACAAATATGATCAGAAAAATCTTTATAAATTCAACCACATTGAAATGAGATATATCCTTGGCTCACTGAATGTTCCCTGTGCTCCCTCTACCTTGAGAATTACTTACAATTTTTTCAGTAGCAGAATTAATGATCAATTTTTGTAGTTGATTGATAACTTAGGTTTTTCATATATCCTTATTATTTTTTGATAAGTTGTTTGGTCATGTGCTATAAAAGCCTATAACTGCTGAGTTTCTATCTATTTCTCCTCATAGTTCTGGTACTTTTAAATTTATGATTTATGTCATGTTATGTTTATTGGTACCTACATATTCTTCTTTGTGGTCATAATGTTTACCACTATAAAATTTCCTTCCTTGCCCCATTTAATTCACTTTTCTTTGAATTCATACTTGACTGAAATAAATATGATCATCATTGGTTTCATTTTGTGGCATTTGCCGGGGTTGCCTTTGTTCTTTCTTTTTTGATCAGCCTTTCTGAATGACTTCATTGCTCTCTTCCTAAAGCACTAGATTTACCTAATATATATAAAAGATATTTAAGAAAAAACAAACAAGTTTTTTTTTAAGCTACTAAAACAGCAGCCAGGATTCTTGAGAAAATTTCCAAGTTCATATTTCTTCCTTGTAAGGAATAAAGCAAAATGGCCCAGAGCCATCAAAAACATATTCACTATGCCCAAGAGAGATAGGGAAGCCAGAGGTTACATGACTTTCCCACCAAAAAACATATGGAGGAAACTCTTCATAATAGTGTATGTATTTCTTTTTGAGCAAATTTAACAATTCTTTTTCCTTTTAGTTACTGCAAAATAGAAGATGAAGTGTCAGACCAGCTCTGACTGGCGGGATGTACCCGTACTCTGAGTTCAGTTAGTCTTCCATGGCTTAAAAATATTTTTGAAGATAACAAGCCACATTCTTGTGAATCTGTTGCAATTGTGTCATTTAATTAGTATTCTACCTGTTTTTGTCCTTCAGTTCATAGTTTTCTCTTTAATAAGTGCATCATCACCATCATCATAATCATATTCTACGAAGGGCCATTCATTAATTTAAAAATATCTATAGAGCTGTGCACTGTCATATGCTGTCTATAAATTCCTCACACACTTAGTAAAAAGTATGTGTGTGTGTGTGTGTGTGTGTGTGTGTGTCTATTGTTTGACTTTCTTATTACAGCATACAAAGAAAAAGTATGGCCTCCACAGTTGGTTGGTGTGACTCACCTCCAGGGAAGTGAACCTCCTCTTACCTCTGGAGCAGCTAGCACTTTGTCTCCTGGTCATTTACATCTTCCTGATTGTCAACCTGATTGTTCAGGTAAATACTCAGGGACCTTGCCACTTTCATCCTAAACAAGTCCCACAACTTGTCGTTCCTCCTCAGCTGTAGTTCCATCTTTATCACCACAGGCCCCACCATATTGATACACACTGGGGTGATAGGGACACCTGTCAGCCCAAGTGCAGATTAACCCACCAGGACGTCTGCTTCCTCTGTCCTCCACCTTTCTCTCTGAATCTGCACATTCAGTGCTAACACCTGTCCACACAGCCTCTCAGCAACTGCTCAAATCCAGCCTTGGGGGTCTGGTGTATACCCCCAGGGACAGGCTACCTCTACCTGCTACCCCAGCCTTCTACAGAGGAGATCAGAGCCTTGTTACCCCTTGCTGTCCTTGAACGGACACAATAAAGCAAAATAAGTACGAATTGTGTGCAATCACATGTTGCCTTCAGCTCAGCATTCAGCGTTTATAAATGTGCTGATCTGTTATCAGATGGTAATCTGGTTCTTTTCTGCATAATGAGAAATATCACAATAAATTTAATGACTTCTCATGAAAACTTCTCAAATCAAAAAGCTTTTTGTTTCTATTTAGATACCATAATACCCTGTTTGATAAACCAGCTGTGCTAAGCAGTGGCTGAACAATTGAATTTACACTCAGGGAAGCCTGGGTCTGATTTATGACGAATATGAAAGAAGATGCAAATTAATTCCTAGAGAGTTCTGAGCCCTCCCAACTCAAGGGGTAATGTTTTCCAGAGGAGGCAGATAGAAACAATATTTACCATCTATATATTACTCCATTGCAGTTTTCCATGTATGAGAAGAACCAGGAATGTGTCCCAGCTCAAAATTAAATGGTGCTCAGGATTTCAAAATAATTAAAAATTAATAAGCCCAGTAACTTTGTGCAAAGAGAGGTTGGTATAGAAATGTCTCCATTGGGTACCTAGTTCTGTAAGTTCCCTCTGTCCTTTCTCTAGCAGTTACGTAGGGCAAGCTTTGAGCCCTATAGCTGGTTTAGTAAATGGTTAGTGGAGAGAGTAGACAACCCAGAATTACAACATGGGAGATCACTTTTGTTTCTTAAATGTAGACTTGATTTTGCTTTAATTATCTTTATTTAAAGGTCCAGTTACATGAGGAATTTTACTTCAACAGTTAACGATACATGTGTATAATATATATATATATATATATACCTACATACACATAGAAAGAGTGACTCTCAAAAGACGAGCTGTGTTCAGACATCAGTAGGGCTCACAAAGGGAGTTGCTAACAGTGAACTTGCTAAGATAACCAGCTCTGTGCCCAAACCTTTCAACACCAATATTTCTCATTCCATCATTATACTCCTTAACTAACAAGGACTTTTTAGGCCATCCTCATCATAATTCAAATAATACTTGCTTGCTATTAATCCAGTAGACTAACCCTTTAATTTTCTACAGAAATAGGACATAAAATGTATTTCTTTGGAGACTGGTGAATGGGCTTCAACCTTAATCCCTAGGCCTTAATCTTGCTTTGGCAAATTTCCTTTAGTATCTGAACCTCTAGAACTAGTTCTGTTCTCTTAGGAAGTGGGCCTGATCCTGAGCCCCTGATAAGTTTTGTCCTTCATTATCTACTAACAGACATTGTGCTATAATTCCAAGAGCCTGAATTTCTGAGCACCTCTATCCCTGAATTTCTCCATCACTGTAGTTCGCTTGTCAGTGAGATCACTTATAACCTGATCTTCCTATAGTCAACATATTTTTCCAGGAAATTCTGTATGGATGGAAAACCTAAGAGTGATGTAAATCCTAGAAACAAAAAGATGAAGAGGACATAACCCTCAGGTATCTGGATGTCCCTATTGCCTTAATGCCCTGTTTTGTCTTTTAGCCAAGATCTTCCATTCTTCTTAACACCTCTGTTCATCATTAAATATGAGTGTCTTTTTCCTGATCCAAATTTTCTGTGTGCTTCACCTCACTGTAGCAAAAAAGCCATGCTCCAAAGAGCCTGAAGTGAAAGGCCAGCCAGTATAATGTGTACTACCAAAAACACAGGAACACTCAGATCCTATATTGTTGATTTTCTACTTATTGATTCTTTCCTTGGCTTATTTTCAGAAATACTACTTTCTTAAAAATAAATTTAAAATATTTTACTTAGCAAACCACTCTTTTCTTTCTCTTCCCCTTTAAGGCATTTGTCAGTTAGCAACTTAGGAAACATCAAGCTTGTTCAAGCAGCCAAGACTTTAGCTCTTTCAAATCTGAATCTCCCCTTTGGCTTAGAAGTGGAAAAACTTGTACCTTCTTAACCTCCCCTGTTTTGTTTGTACAAGTTACTGCCTTGCTGGTTTTGATATTCATCAGGTATTTTAATTACTGAAAGTCATTCTTTCTACAAAAGCTCTACTTAGAAAAGCATGATGAGATCTAGTGCATTCCATGCTTTAAAGAACAGAACTTAATCCAACATAAAGTTCAGGTAACAGCCAATCATATAACTGCCCAACTCCATTTTTTTAAACCTGGTTATTGTGCTAGTATCTTGAGTTCACAAGCCCTTTCTCTACAACCAAACACATTAATTGAATGCAAATGTCACCAACCTGTCTGCTCACTTTTCCTAGGAAGTATGTTGGAAGGGAAAATACCCTGTGCTTCCACATTACCTGCAAGTTTCATGAGTGCATTCATTGGTCCATTGTTAATTTTCAATCACAGTTTTCATTCATGCTCTGGTATTACCATGCTAAATTTAATTCAAAGCCCCAGAAGAAATGTTTTCAGAATTTTTAAGTCTCTCAGCCCACCATCTACCTGATTCACATGTGAAAAGTGTTTTTATAATTACATTATTACAAGGAATTAACTTCCATCTACTGCAGATCCAAGTTGAATGAACTATATTCAGTCACTTTCCTTTCTCTAAGAAATGGAGTGTCCATGAAGAAAGTCCACAAGGCAAAGTCCTGGCTGCTGACTTCCCAGTGCAGGCTAGACCCAATCACATTCCCATGTATTCTGAGGTGTCACCCCTAAAAAAGTCCTCAAAGCAGCATGGTTATTTTATCATTGTAATCTAATAAACATTCCCTAGAACACATTTATGGTTTTTGGACCTTTAAGAACTCACAATTTCCATGATCTGAAAACAGCATCACTATCCATCAAATGAATTTAATCATTTTGAGGACCAAGCAATAAACCCCACTTCCTTCTTTCATTCCTTGGGTTTGTCCCATGAATAATGTCTCTCTGTAATGTTCAGTCCTTTCTTCTGATGATTACTTTGCCTGGACAATTCTCAGAGAGTGCTACCTCATCAAGCTGTCAAGTGTCTGCCTTTCCTCTCATTGCTTAATCTTCATAGAATAGTCAAAATGCTCAAAGCCTTTGTTTGTCACCTCATAATAGCTTCTTCATCCCTTTTAATTTGAATTCCATAGTCACCAATTAACTAGAATTTCCAAAATCACCTGAAGTTCTAAATACCAAAGGTGTTTACTAAGTCATCAGGCTTTTACAACATTTGACCATGTGAATTTACCTTTCTCCATGAAATTTCCCTCTCTTGGTTTCTCTATTTCTCATTAAAAGGAGACATTTCCCAACATTTAGTGTTTACTCTTGTTCTTTTATCATTCTATTGCAACAGTCTTCAGTGGCTCCCTCTCCTGGATGAAGTTCAAACTCTTTAGGCACCTTCTAAGCCTTCTTTGCTTCACACCTCTACATGCAGCCTACACTCTGGCTACTCTTTTCACTTAGGGATCCCAAAGGCACTGCCAAGCTTCTGTGCCTTTTGTAATCCTATTCTTTTTATTTAGCATATTCTCTCCACTTTCCAATTTTATCTAGGGAATGCCTACTTACTGGTCCAGGTCCAGATAAAAATTCAAATCCTCTTCATAATGTTCTCTGTGTTTTATACCATCACATCATGAGCAGAGGCAACTGCTGCTCTTGGTACTCCCACAGCTCTTTACAGACTATGATCACCTTCAATGCTGACACTTTATTTTATCCAGGACCTGACTCAGTGCTTGACATACAGTGGGTATTACACAAGATCACCCATTTTGCAAATATTTATGAAGTGCTCACCCTACAGTGGGCACTGTTCTGAGTGTGGACCACACAATGGTAGAAAAAGTAGACACAATCCTGGCCTTTAAATAGCTTGTAGCTTCAGAAGAATTAGACAACCACTTTAAAAAAAAAAAAAGCATTTGAGAACTTCCTTCCAAGATGGAGGTATAGGTAGATACACTTCATTTCCTCACACAACCGAAAGAATGACAACAACTAATTTAAAAATAAGACACAACCAGAACTGTCAGAAAATGAACTGTATGGTTCAACATTCATCCAGACTGGTAGGAGAGGCAGCGACTGGCAACCAGGACAGAGAGGAAGCATGGGAAGGCAGTGACTGGCAGACCAGGTAGTCCCACTTTCCTGTACAGATAACTCAGGAAGAACAACTGGGGAGTAAGACAGACCATGAAACCCAGGGTTCCAGTGTGGGGAAATAAAGCTTTAAAACCTCTGGCTGTAAAAACCTGCGAAGGTTTTGGTGGCAGGAGAAACTCCCATTCTCACAGGAGAGTCTGTTGGAGGGACCCATGGGATCCTAGACCATACACAACCTCATCCACCTGGGAATCAATACCAGACAGTCACAATTTGCTTGTGGGTAGTAGGGAAAGTGACATAAATCAGGGAAAGAGCAGAGCTAGCTGCATTGTTCCCTCTCTGACCCCTCCCCCAAATACAGTGCCACATACAGCAAAGTGGGTTGCACCACCCTGGCTAATACCTAAGGCTCTGCCCTTACAATATCACAGGTATGCCGAGACAAAGAAATATGGCCCAAATGAAAGAACACATCAAAACTCCAAAAAAAGAACTAAGCTACAAGGAGATAGCCAACCTATCAGACGCAGAGTTCACAATACTGGTAATCAGAATGCTCACAGAAATGATTGAGAATGAATGCAAAATAGAGGAAGAAGTGAAGTCTATAGAAAATGAAATAAAACATACAGGGAACCAACAGTGAAGGGAAGGAAACCAGGACTCAAATCAATGATTTGGAACAGAGGAAGAAATAAACATTCAACTGGAACAGAATGAAGAAATGAGAATTCAAAAAAAAAAAATGAGGAGAAGGTTAGGAACCCCTGGGAAAAGTTTAAGTACTCCAACATCCAAACCGTAGGAGTGCCAGAAGGAGAAGAGGAAGAGCAAGAAATTGAAAACTTATTTGAAAACATAGTGAAGGAGATCTTCCCCAATCTGGCAAAGGAAATAGACATGCAAGTCCAGGAAGCTCAGAGAGCCCCAAAGAAGTTGGACCAGAGGAGGAACACAACAAGACACATCATAATTAAATTAACCAAGGTTAAAGATAAGGAGAGAATCTTAAAGGCAGCAAGAGAAAAGGAGAGAGTTACCTACAAAGGAGTTTCCATGATACTAATAAGACTATCAGCTGATTTCTTAAGAGAAAACTTATAGGTAAGAAGGGGCTGGAAACAAGTATTCAAAGTCATGAAAAACAAAGACTACAACTGAGATTACTCTATCCAACAAAGCTATCATTTAGAATGGAAGGGCAGATAAAGTGCTTCCCAGATAAGGTAAAGTTAAAGGAGTTTGTTATCACCAAGCCTTTATTATATGAAATTTTAAAGGGACTTAGCTGAGAAAAAGAAGATTAAAGCTATGAACATTGAAATGACAACAAACTCACAACTATCAACAACTGAATCTGAAAAACAAAAACAAACTAAGTAAACAACTAGAATAGGAATAGAATCACAGAAATGGAGATCACATGGAGGCTTATCAGTGGGAAAGGGGTGGGGGGAGAAAGGGAGAAAAGGTACAGGGAATAAGAAGCATAAATTGTAGGTAGAAAATAGACAGGGGGAGGTTAAGAATAGTATAGGAAATGAAGAAGACAAAGAACTCATACATACAATCCATGGACATGAGCTAAGGGAGGGGAGATGCTGGAGGAAGGAAGTGCAGGGCAAGTGGGGAAAAAAATAGGACAACTATAATAGTATAATCAATAAAATATACTTAAAAAATAAAGTGTTTGTTTAGCTTCATTGCATTCCCTATGCCTTGTATACTTTTTATTAATCCAAGAGAGTTACTTATATATGAGGTTGCTAGCTTCCTGAAATACTAATTAATGCATAATTATCTAGTAATAAGTTTAGATGTCAATAGAAAAAAAATAACAGTAATGTGATGCCTAAAGCTTACTGGTTTTTTAAACAAAGGAAAAGGGCTGAGGAAGTGATAGAGAAATATGTCAGATGTATAACTATTAAGGTACATGTGTGTATGTGTGTGTAAGTGTTTTTCTGAGGCAGTGGATAGATGTTACTGAAAGGGAAAAAGGAATGTATTAGAAGAGCCTGAAGAGGCATGATGCTGAGAAAAATAGGGTGCTGAGGAGTAGTTTAGTCCACAATCTGCTGTTATATCTTTTGGTAACTTTCCTGATGGTCCCAGAAATCACTGGTTTTGTGTTCAATACCTGGCAACATTACTAAGTTTTCTAGCTGCTGGCTGGATTTTTCCAGGCACTAGTTAGGTCTAAGATTGCTTTGTTAGGCAAGCTGATCAAAAGCCATCCATTCCATTCTATTGAAAATGAGCTCAGCATTAATTAATTTAGAAAAAAGGAGGAGTAAACAAATGTCAGGGGTACTTCAGATTCATTGTAATAGATATAATATTAAAAATTGCTATAGAATTTTCCTTTAGAAACAATATACATTATAAACTGCTTGGTATGACTAACCTTCATAACTTATGTTATGAAGACGTAATTTACTTACCATTTATCTAAACTAAAAACATCCAAATAACTATACTAAATCCATACTGTCATAAAGGCTGAGCTAAATCATGAGGGCAGATGGTGGTTTATGTGTCAACCTATAATCAGACTTAGAGTCATAGCAACCAACCTGCCGACATGCCCAGGCGTGACAGGAAGACTCAAGTAACACTTTCTCAGTGATTCTTTCTCTCACACAAATTGGAAGTTTCTCAGAACACAACCAGCATGTCTGCTCCTGATGACTACTAATGAGAACTCTTAATTGAGAATCAGCCAGAACCTCTTTGCTCTCCTTTCCTGGTCCCCATGGTTCCTTCCATTGTGTCAGGTCACCTCCTAGCATGACAAATACTGTTGGTAATATTTCCTAACCAACATCCCAGTTAATTCTCTTCCAGGAAACCCAAATGGTAGGCCCACTGTCATCCTTCCAGCTCCACTGCATCCCAGAGCTGAGGTTTCTTTTCTTTGGACACAATTTCTAGGAACACAGAGATCAGAAAAAACAAGTATGATATGGAAAGGAAATGAAGGATAACTGTAAATATAAAAATACTAATATTTCACAATAAGATCAAATAGGAGACCAAAAAGGTGATTTCAAATGAGAAAAAGTTGAGTGTTAATACTGTTTGAGTCCTTTGGACATGCCAGGTACTATACTAAACAATTCACATCTATTGTCTCATTTAATCCTCAAGTCAACTACCTATAAAGTAGGTACTATTATCATTCTCATTGTAGAGCGGTGGAAAAGATCCGGAGAAGTCAAGCAACTTCAGGACATCTAGCTAATTAGTGAAGGAGAAGATACTTGAATCCAGCTCTAGATGAAGCCAAAGATTTGGGTTTTAACAGTTTTGAGTGCTGTTGTCATTAATTCTAAAATTAGCAATATTTCAGTAATTATTAATTATCCTGTAGTTTTCTAAGTATGAAATAATAATTAAGATAATCTTAACTCCTCCCAGTAATATGTGAACCTCTCATTTTTTTCTTTTCTTAAATACATTGGTTGATATTTTAGTCCAACATTAAACTGTAATGTGACAGCAGGCATTGTTTAAATTTTCCTGACATCAACAGAATGATGCTTGAGTTTTCCCAGAAAACACGATGCCGACTCAGTGCTGTTTTTCAGCATTGCTAATGGTAGTCATATACTTTTCTTATTGAACCTATAAAATGATAGCTTATAGTTCATGATATTGACTTAACTTACACTTCTAGAATAAATCCACTGGGTAGTGATTTGCTATTATTTTAAGGCACTACTGAGTTTTCTTGGTTAATATTTTATTTTGTATTTTGTACTTTTTTAGTAAGTAAGATTGGTCTATGGATTTCCTTGCTTGTGATCTTTGTCATTCCTTTGGTAACTGTTATATTTGCTTCAAAAAAGTACTTAGGGACTTTTCTTTTTTATGATCTGAAACAATTTAAATAATATTGGAATTACAAGTTTTCTAAAGGTTTTATAGAATTCCCCTGGGAAAACCTTTAAAGGAACAAAAGCAACTTTATGACTACTTTTTTCATTTCTTCTTTGGAACTCTATCTGCCTAGATTTTTTTTTCTTTCACCTTTTGGTTGAGTTTTGGTAAGTTACATTTTTCAAAGCAACATTCTTTATTTTATCCAGGTTTTTCAAAGTTATTTCCATAGAACTAAACCAAATAAAAATAAAACAAAAAATTCTTATGACTCTTTTTATTTCCTCTTTTTACGTGAGTGTACCTTAACATTTGTGATCTGAGAATTTTATAAGCTCATTTCCACAGCCTAAAATGTTAACTTATTTCTATTTTTATTTCCAGTTTTTCAAAGAAAATTTTCCATTAAAATATTAAGCTCCTGGGCTTTATTTAATTTTTGCCACAACACTCTGAATAACAGATTTACTCAAATAACAATTCTATCCTCTTTTGAATATTAAAACCTACTTTGAATGTATTTAAATGAAATTCTTTCCTAGGTAAACATCTGGTGATTATGTACTGAATATTTTAACTGTTCAAATAAGGTCTAAAGCTCTTCCCAATCTTACTAATTTTCATAATGTATGTTATGACATAGCTCATGCCATAAACAACATTTTAAGAACATGTAAAAGATTCTATTTAATTTGAAAGACCACAATAAATGTTCATGAAATACACCTTGCAAGTTATTTGCTAGTATGGGGGGTCTTAGTATAATAATTAAACAGTCCTTGGAATTTAATATTCTATATTAATCACTCAGATTTATTATTCCCAGTGTTTAACTCATATACTTCAATCAACACATTGTTTACTTTTCTACTAGGCTTGTGTTTCTTGGAAGACAATAAAAAATTTGCTGGGGATATTCATTTTAATTTATATAGGGGAGAGAGAACATGTGTTTCTAACTTTCAAAACATAGAGGCAACACTAGTTATACTTTCTTAGTGACTCTCATAGACCTTGGCAATTTCTTTTCAAAAATATTGTAACAGGTGAGGAAGGGGACCCTGGAGGGGTCACTGTCTCTCTCTCTGGGCCCCACAGTTACTAACGGCTGAGTCTACAGCCCGGGTTTCTCCATTCCTTCCCTCTTAGACTTTATAGTTCAGTAGCAGAGACAAGTATGTGAGGTGAATGCGAAGAAGTCCATGATAATAAAAATACTAATGAAAGGCCAGAGACAATGAAAATGGAGAACATGGTAATTTCAGGCTGAGGAAACTTTGAAGACCTTGTGAGGCAGGTCAGACCTGAGCAGGGCCTTGCAGGAGAATCGAGAGCTCCCAGCAGAGCAAATATTCAAGGGCGGGGCACCCAGGAGCAAAGGGCTCACCCAGAAACTGGAGAACATATGCTAAGTTAACTTCACTCAGTGCAGCCCTATCTATTCCCATTTCCTCAGCCAGAGCTCTCCAGATGATTAAATTACTCTGAAAAGATATCAAGACAGTTACATTAAAAGTGTAAGGCAACGTTGAAGCTCAAAAGAGGCAAATGTAGGGAAACTGAAAAAAAGAATGGCATTTCACAGACTAACACTGTACTTCCCAAATGTTGCAAATACTGAAGTCTGTCCCCCAGAATTTGTTCTCCCTTTATTTCATGGTAATTGAAATAAATTACCAAACTGGCAACCTCCATACTTGTTGCTGGGCAAATGGTTTTAGAAATTAAAATTGCATTTTGAGGCTTCATTGTTGTTTGTGGTCATATGACTATAGTTATGTTTTGGCCAATGAGATACCAGTGGAAGTTTTCTTGGGCAGTTTGTCCCTGCTGTTAATGAAGAAGCTCGGGCACCTGTTGCCACCCTTACTCTCTCCCTCCATCCACTGCCTGGACACAGAGAAGAGGGCTGCACTTCGGGAGGAGGGTACACACGAGGGAAGGTGGCCCGCTGATTCAGGATAGCTGGGTCCCTGAGCACACACCGAGGGTCAGAGTTGCATGTCAACACTGCGTGTGCGTCCCTGGACTCTGTAACATGCCGTGAAACCCAGTCTCCAAAAACACGGGGGAAAGCCAAAATATGATATAATTTTGTAGAAGATTTATGTAAAGCCATGGTTTGTGTAAAGATTTATGTAAAGACAGATCCAAAAATGGCTCTGACAGTAACTGGAAGAGTTCTAGCATGTTCCTAATCTGTGGGGTTGAGACCAGAAGCTCAGTTGTCATCCCTGTGGTCTTAATGCACGAGGCTATCGTCTCAAAGATTCTAACATTTCTCAATACTTAATGTCACAAGCTATGCTTGCCTACAGGAGCTGAAAAGGGTTCCCTACTGAAACTGAGGTGGGCCAAGTGCAAATACCAAGGTGGAGATGGGATATCATGAGCAAAGGGGCCGAGTGCCACACAAGAATGACTAAGCACCTGAAAGAACTTAATCACTATCACTTCAGCCTATGAAGTTAGAATGCAAGCTCACCTTTCTCCATTGCTTGATCAAAGAATAAAATTTCTGCTCTGCCTTACCGAACTCAGCCTCGTTCTACTGGCGCCAGGCACTGGGGAAGAGAACCTTGGCGTGGGGATGTAATTCTGTTCTGGATGATCACAGGTCTGACTTATTGTAGTAATTCCCATAACGTCCTAGGGACTTAAAGCAGAACATCCCTAATAGCTAAGACAAATGCTCCAGAACTTTCAAAATACCTATGAGTAATTTTAATCAAGCCTTCTCCATGCTAACCTCAGAAAACATCTCTTTCCCAAGCGATCCTATGTATGCATAAAACGCCTGTGAGAGAAGCTGCTCTGGGATATAGGGGTAAAAGCTGACTAGTGTATTTGATTGAGTCAATCATTCCAACTCGGCATCCACTGACTGAATGTGAGCTGTGGAGATTCTGCGGTGCGCAGTCTCAGAGGGCTTCGACACTCAGCCGGCAATGGAATTTTCCACGACCTCTTACTCAGTATGGATCTGTCCAGCTCTTACTGCTGGACATTGTTTTCTGTTTCCTGAATGTATCAGAGATCTCTACCATTTATATTGATTTCCTTTGTTCACCCAAAATATTTTTACAAACACAAAAATAATCCACAAACATTTAAAAGCTCTCTTCCTTGCAAGTCCCTATTGTTATTTCTCGGGTTGACAGAAAAAGGAAGCTTTCTGGTATATTTCAGGATATCCGTTCTTCTCTTAGTTTCTTGTTCTTGCATGTGGAAGGCAGCTTCCTAGCTTAGTGTTATTGGTACAAATCACATTTGGTCACTGACACACAATGAATTGAGATATTTTCTTATTTCTCCTTTAAGCCACACCATCCTATTTTTTGCTTCGTAGTCATTACCTGCAGTATTTTTCTGTTTTTATCTCACACACTAATGACACTATACATTTCTCATTACAATAACTCACTTGCCTTACTTGGCACTAATTTTTTTTTTATCTTGCTGCACTCTGTGTCATTGCTAGTGGAATGCAAAATGGTGCAGCCACTGGGGAAAATGATTTAGCAGTTTTTCAGGAAGTTAACTAGAGAGTTACCATATGATCCAGAAATTCCACTCCTAGGTGTTATCCCAGAGAAATGAAAACATGTCCACAGAAACCCATATATGAATGTTTACAGAAACACTACTCAAAATAGCCAAAATGTGGAATAACTAAAATTTCCATCAGCTGGTGAATGAATGAACAAATGTGGTGTATTCATACAGTGGAATATTATTCAGCCATGCAAAGGAACAAAACCCTGACACATGCTACAACACAGATGAACGTAGAAAACCTTCTCCCTTTCCTCTCTACCCCACAGGGCAAGTGACATTAGTCCAGAAAGCACTAGGTTGCCTTTGGGAGCCATAGTGCATTGTTTTGCATCAAACAGACATACTGGCTTTACAAAGGGAAAGTGCATATTTGTGCTGAGGACTAGGGACCAGCAGGTAGGTGGCCATACAGAATGTGGAGCTGCCTCCACTGCCAGGAGATGGCAATGTCTCACCCTTACAAGTGGGATGCCTGGATCTGATCCATCACCTGTGCCACCTTCCCTGCCACCACTCCTCCTGAGCCACCGCCTGGGAATCTTCATAGTCCACCTGCTATTTGCTCCAGATGCTGCAATCTATGGCAACACTAAGCTGTTTCCATTGAGGCAGTGAAGTCAGAGCGACCTCATTTCTCATCCTAGTCTATACAGATCTAGGGCAGAGATGAGTAATTTCCATTTGCATTCTACAGTTTGGGAACTATACCTGGCCACCTGGTCTTTGAGTCAAGCTGTCTTCATTCTTCCTCCTTAGGAAATTTCTATTATTAACCTCAAATCTCCCCTTTGTAAAATGAGAATAATAATACTAATTCAAACAGTTATCATTTGGATTAAATGGAGACAATTACTGCAGCAGATCTAGCCCAGGGCTGGCCATTGTCTATTTACAATAAATGGTGCCATTATTCTTGATGGTCTTGTTTCTATTTTTTAATATATTTTATTGATTATGCTATTACAGTTGTCCCATTTCCCCCCTTTATTCCCCACCACCCTGCACACCACCTCTCACCCACATTCCTCCCCTTTAGTTTGTGTCCATGGGTCATACATATAAGTTCTTTGGCTTCTACATTTCTTATACTATTCTTAACCTCCCCCTGTCTTTTTTCTACCTACCATTTATGCTACTTATTCTCTGTACCTTTTGCCCCTCTCTCCCCCTCCCACTCCCCTGTTGATAACTATCTGTGTGATCTCCATTTCTGTGGTTCTGTTCATGTTCTAGTTGTTTGCTTAGATTGCTTTTGCTTTTGTTTTAGGTGTGGTTGTTGACAACTGTGTATTTGCTGTTATTTTACTGTTCATATTTTTATCTTCTTTTTCTAAGATAAATCCCTTTAACATTTCATATAATAAGGGCTTGGTGATGATGGACTCCTTGAACTTGACCTTATCTGAGAAGCACTTCATCTGCCCTTCCATTCTAAATGAAAGTTTTGCTGGTAGAGTAATCTTGGACACAGGTCCTTGCCTTTCATGACTTGGAATACTTCTTTCCAGCCCCTTCTTGCCTATAAAGTCTCTTTTGAGAAATCAGCTGACAGTCTTATGGGAATTCCTTTGTAGGTATGTCTCCTTTTCTCTTGCTGCTACTAAGATTCTCTCCTTATTTTTAATCTTGGGTAATGTAATTAAGATGTGCCTTGGTGTGTTCCTCCTTGGGTCCAACTTCTTTAGGACTCTCTGAGCTTCTTGGACTTCCTGGAAGTCTATTTCCTTTGCCAGATTGGGAAAATTCTCCTCCATTATTTGTTCAGATAAGTTTTCAATTTGTTGCTCTTCCTCTTCTCCTCCTGGTACTCCTATAATTCAGATGTTGGAATGTTTAAAGATGAGGAGAGGTTCCTAAGCCTCTCCTCATTTTTTTGAATTCTTGTTTCTTCATTCTTTTCTGGTTGAATGTTTCTTTCTTCCTTCTGGTTCACACCATTGATTTGAGTCCCAGTTTCCTTCCCATGACTATTGGTTCCCTGTACGTTTTCCTTTATCTCACTTAGTGTAGCCTTCATTTTTTTCATCTAATTTGCGACCAAATTCAACCAATTCTGTGAGCATCCTGATTACCAATGTTTTGAACTATGCATCTGATAGGTTGGTTATCTCTTCATCTCTTAGTTGTATTTTTTCTGGAGCCTTGATCTGTTCTTCCATTTGGACTGTTTTTTTGTTTTTTTGTTGTTTTTTCTCGGTTCACCTGTTACATTTAAGAGGCAGAGCCTTAGGTATTCACCAGGGTGGGGTAACCCACAGTGTTGTGTTGTGATGCTGCCTGTGGGGGAGGGGTCTGAGAGGGAACAATGGCGCTTGCTCCACTCGCTGCAGGATTTCAGTCACTTCCCCTGCTACCCACAAGCAAAGTGGGCCCTTCTGTGCTGATTCCCGAGTGGGTGGGAGGGTTTGTGTAGTTCTAGGACTCTGTGAGTCTCTCCACTGAACTGTCCTGTGAGGCTGGGAATTTCTTCCACTGCCACCTCAACCTCCACCAGTGTTTTCTTTTTTTAAATTTTTAAATTATTATTAGGTTTATTATTTCTTATTCTTTTTTCCATTTATTTTATTTTATTTTTTAATATATTTTATTGATTATGCTATTACAGTTGTCCCATTTCCCCCCTTTCTTCCCCTCCACTCCCACCCCCCATTCCCCACCCTTTAGTTTTTGTCCATGGGTCAGACACATAAGTTCTTTGTCTTCTACACTTCCTGTACTATTCTTAACCTCTCCCTGTCTGTTTTCTGCCTACCATCTATGCTACTTATTCTCTTCACCTTTCCCCACTCTCTCCCCCTACCACTCCCCTGTTGATATCCCTCCATGCCTTATATAAATCCCTTTAACATTTCATATAATAAAGGCTGCATGATGATGAATTCCTTGAACTTGACCTTATCTGAGAAGCACTTTATCTGCCCTTCCATTCTAAATGATAGCTTTGCTGAATAGAGTATTCTTGGATGTAGGTCCTTGCCTTTCATGACTTGGAATACTTCTTTCCAGCCCCTTCTTGCCTATAAAGTCTCTTTTGAGAAATCAGCTGACAGTCTTATGGGAATTCCTTTGTAGGTAACTGTCTCCCTTTCTCTTGCTGCTACTAAGATTCTCTCCTTATTTTTAATCTTGGGTACTGTAATTATAATGTGTCTTGGTGTGTTCCTCTTTGGGTCCAACTTCTTTGGGACTCTCTGAGCTTCCTGGACTTCCTGAAAATCTATTTTCTTCACCAGCTTGGGGAAGTTCTCCTTCATTATTTGTTCAGATAAGTTTTCAATCCCTTGGTCTTCCTCTTCTCCTTCTGGCACCCCTATGACTCGGATGTTAGGATGTTTAAAGACGTCCTGGAGGTTCCTGAGCCTCACCTCAGTTTTTTGAATTCTTGTTTCTTCATTCTTTTCTGGTTGGATGTTTTTTCTTTCTGCTGGTCCACTCCATTGATTTGAGTCCCAGTTTCCTTCTCATCTCTTCTCATTTGTTCAAGTAATTGCGACAATTTTTCTTTGAATCCTGTGAGCATCCTTAGTACCAGTGCTTTGAACTGTGCATCTGATAGGTTGGCTATCTCTTTGTCACTTAGTTGTATTTTTTCTGGAGCTTTGATATGTTCTTTCATTTGGGCCATTTTTTTTTCTCAGTGTGCCTGTTACTTTAAGGGGTGGAGCCTTAGGTGTTCCCCAGGGCGGGGTAACCCACATAGTAGTGTTGTGACACTTTCTGTGGGGGCAGGGTAACCCACGTTGTTGTGTTGTGATGCTGTCTGTAGGGGCGGGGCCTGAGAGAACAATGGCGCTTGCTCTGTTCTCCGCACTTCACCAGCTACCCAGAAGGAAGTTGAGTTCTTCTTTGCTGGCTCTGGGGTGAGTGGGCAGGCCTGCACAATTTCAAGTCCCAGTGGGTCTCCCAACAAACTCTTCTGTGAGGCCAGGAGTTCCTCCCACTGCCACCTCAACCCCCACAGGTATATTGAATTGGTGGTTTGAGGTTTTATTTCCCCACATTGGTGGGCCGTGTGGTCTCTTCCACTCCCCGGCTTTTCCTCCAGGTTTATCTGCGTGAGAATGAGGGACCGTCCAGTCCACCAGTCTCAGCCCCAGTTTCGCCAAGTGTGCCTGCTGTGTTTTGGCCAGGTGCGCCTGTCAGGGGCCTCTGGGGCAGCTGGAGCGTTGCCGGTACCGCTCCACAAACCACGTCTTGCCAAGTGCTCTTCTCCTGGCTCCGCCCCGCTTATTGGTCTGGATGAACATGTCTTCTTTAACTCCTTGGTTATTGGACTTCCACTCAGTTCAGTTTTCTGTCAGATCTGGCTGTTTTTGTTTTTTAAAAATTGTTGTTTTTCCTCTTTTGGTTGTGCAAGGAGGCACAGTGTGTCTACCTACGCCTCCATCTTGGCCAGAAGTCCTCCCCACCATTGTTTTCAATCAAAGGTTTGAGGCTTAATTTCTCTGCGCTAGAACCCTGGGTTGTACAGTCTGTTTCCCTCCCCAGCTGTCCTTTATCTGCCCACGAATGTGGGACCGCCCGCTCCACGAGTTACTGGGTTCGCCAGCTGCTGCCTTGCCGTGGGCCCTCTCAGCCTGGCTTCCCAGTTCCGCCCCTCCTACCTGTCTGGGTGAATGTGTCTTCTTTAACTCCTTGGTTGTCGGACTTCCATACAGTTCAATTTTCTGTCAGTTCTGGTTGTTTTCTGTTTTTAAATTGTTGTTGTCCTTCTTTTGGTTGTGTGAGGAGGCACAGTGTGTCTGCCTACGCCTCCATCTTGGCCAGAAGTCTTGTTTGCATTTTTAACTAGAGTCCTGGATAGAGAAGCAAACCAGTTCACTGAAAATTAATTCTTGAAATAATCAATTTTCAGAATTACCAAAATTGAAAAGTTGCAGTTTTAGTAAAAAAAGTGATTTTCTGTTACCTGTGATCAAGTGTATTCTTTTGTATGTTGGCATGGGCTTTGGGAACTGGAATCAGCATGTCTTGGGATTGTCTGAAGTCATGTACTGTTGGTGAGACCTTGCAAAATTCACCTAATGTCTCCAAAAGTAAGCATCTGAAACATAGAGGTAATGATACCAACTCCGTAGAGTAGCAGACTCCAACTCCGTGAGATCAGATATGTAAAAGTGCTAGGAACCATGCTCGATAAGTAGCTGCTGCTTAGTAATATTGGCAGCAAGCCCCTTGCTCATAAAAATCCCTTATTGGGAAGACTTTCCTGCTTACCCTGCATATATCTGGTCTACTACACTTCCTTCAAGAAACCTGATGTTCGTTCTCAAGCCAAGAAGTGAAACGCTTGAGTTAATTCCACACCGCTGTATATGCTTGAGTGCTTGTGGTTTGCCACTTACGTAAGTCATTTGAACTTACATATTTTACTTTTTAACTGACACACAGATAAGATTAAACTCATTTCATTCATTAAAACAAAATTCCCTTACTTGTTTTGATACCTTCATGAAAACTGGCTCATCTTCCATAATTATTCCCATTTTACTGAAATTTTGTCATTTATAAAATTATTCACAAAGGGCAAATTGTCATGGTTGTCAGCAAGTAAAAAATATGGCTGACGAATGCCCAGGCATCTGACTCTCTAAGGTAGTTGCATTTCTGGAACATACAGTGCTAGTGATCAGATCTTTTTATGAAACCATGAATATAATAGCTAGCCTTATAGGAGTTTCTAAAGACATGTTCTCTGAAAATTTCCTGAATTTTGTTTACCTTGTATCTTTTCAGCCTTTTAAGTAGGCACTTAAAGACCATCTCTAGCCTGGAAATAGGGGCTGTCTTGAGAAAGCTCATTGATCTATATTGCATCTGGGCCAGATTTCTCAATGCAATCACATCCCAACCCCTGGCACACCCACAGGACATTGTGTTGAGTAACGTGTAGAAAGGCTGTGATCATGACAGATTTCTCTCTAAGGGCTTACACACATGTTACAAGATATTTCTCAATATTAAACACACCTCCATGGAGTGAGTCTAGAAACTGGTCAAATTGTTGGGAAGTTTTACTTAGAAAATGAAGGGATCAGAATGCAGTTTTTCAGAGTACAGAGGAGTTAGAAATAGTTGTCTTGAGATGCCACGTGTAAACTATTTAGAGAGAAGCTTTTTCTTGGGGCAGAAGAAATAAGGGAGAGAAAGAGAGCTCTCCTACCCATGAGCAGAGTTTTCACACTCATACTTCAGTGTCGTACATTTTTCTGTGCCCACATTCCTTCCCATTGTTTTCTGCATTATCCTTGATGGAGTAATGTGCTTCCTCAACGTGAACATAAATCCATGCAGAAGGAAAATGAGCTGTAGAAGAACCATTCTTTGACTGCTTAAAGCACTCTCATTTTTCAGAGTAAAATGAATGTCATTTTCTACATATTAATCATTTGAGATTATGTCTACCTAACTGGTTTCCAGAATGGATTTGGACTAGTTGGTTAGCATATAATGGTATAATTACCTTTTTCCTAAGGGGAAGTAAAGGTACATTAAGGCTAAGTTTGCTGACCTCCAAACACTCATAACAATCATTCCCATGTTGAAGTTCAGACATATGAAATCATAATAATAACATTTAGAGTTTTGTCTTTTTCCTTTTTTTGGAATAAGGTCATAACAGAAAGATAATAAAATAATCTATTGAAAAATTCAACAGCACTTACTGAATATTGATATTATTCTTTTTTTAAAGATTTTATTTATTTATTTTCAGAGAGAGGAGAAGGGAGGGAGAAAGAGCAATGTATGGTTGCCTCTCACATGGCCCTCACTGGGGAACTGGCCTGCAACCCAGGCATGTGCCCCGACTGGGAATCGAACTGGGACCTTCTGGTTCCCAGCCCGCGCTCAATCCACTGAGCTATACCAGCCAGGCTGAATAATGATATTATTCTTGAGATAGTTAATACTTCCTATCTAGTAACCCCAAACTGCTTGCTTTTAGTTATTACAGCATAAATACGTAATATTGTTTTGTTAGCCTCATAGATTACAAAGGCTTTTTTGATTTAAAGATGTAAAGATGACAATTCATAAGGGACACGTTTAGGCCATACTGTATGTCTTTGGTTGTTGTTAAGACAAAACTTCCCACTTCAGAGTTGCATAAGGTCACTGGGGGACCACGAGTAGAAGAACCCAAGATTTTGGTGAATGAACGCTCATCCTCAGTGACCTTCCCACTCACCCCATAAGTTATGTGACATATTTCCTGATGGTTGAATTGATAGCTAAATAAGCTGTAGCCCCTGAAACCTAGGGAAGCAAGGGACTCCTTTATCATACATTGCACAGAACCAAAAGTATATCATGCTGTCATATTTACATACCTTGAAAGTAAATAATAGAGTCAGGATACAGATAAATGAGCATTTAAAAATACATATTATCTCTTATGTTATTTGCTTAGTTTTTATTGCGTGTTGACCCCCCTGTGTTACTGCAGGCATGTGAGGTCTGTGCCTAGAGGCAACACGGAGGTTTGTGAGCGGCTGTGCAGTGTCAGCAGTGAGGGCAAGTCACCCCAGCTCTGGCTGGGCAGGCAGCAGGGATGCTGTCAGGGCAGGCAGCGGGGTGCAGTCAGAACATGCTCGGGTTGGGATCAGGCCATTTCTCAGCCTTGCTTATTAGCCCGCAAAACAAGTTTTGGCTGTCATGGGACAAACCCGTGTCCTGTTGGCTGGCCTGCACCTAATGGCCAGAGTTCTGTTCTGTTCACTATCCGACCCGGTCAGCAGCACACCAATTTTACCATCTAACATGTGGGCCCTGAACACCTCAGCACATTCCAGGAGGAAAAGAACAAGTTTAAAAGATCATAAAGGACTGGTGCGTATAGCTCCCAAGCCTATCAAAAACTGCTAAAAGCCATAGTATTTGTACACAATCAGGGAGAGAGGGAGAGAAACAGCAAATTACCTTCCCTTCAAATAAGAGAGAAGATATTTGCGGTGTTGCAAAGATATTGCGAAAGCAGTCAACCTCTTGGAAGTTGATGTTTTTTGAAATAGAGAATTTCCTAATACAAGCTGTTACCAATAGCAAGATGAATTTCCTCATGGTTCCCTGGGCCTTCTTGCTGTGGTAAGGACTGGAGCATTCTCAAAAGCGTCAGCTCACCAAAGAATACTGTAATATCCACTATCCAGCTTCTCCCTACTCTCTCCAGACTTCAGAAAGAAAAGGATGAAGCTTTTTTTCATCCATTACCAACTACATAAGAGAAAGATTTATTTGAGCCAGTCATGTCTTCCCCCCATTATATCAATAGAATTATAACCCAATGCAGATACATCTCTCAGCATTGAATGTCTTGCATGAAGTAATCCAGAGGAGCACTAACCTGAGTCCAAATTAAAAATAACCCTTTTCATAATGAAGTGATTGTACCTAAAGAGTGTCCCTTCCACACAATATTTAGACTCTCCCCCAAGTCCTACTTTCCTGACTTTCTGAGCCAGCTGTCAGCCTGTCACCTCTAGGCACTAGGCCTGTCCCTCTGGTACCCTCGCTTCGAGGACCATTCCCTCCATTCCGCCCGAGTTTCTCGGGAGAGGGGCAGGGAGAGTAGTCACGCAGTCGTGTGTGAGCTGAAGAACTTCATAGGTGGCCACCTGTCTTTATGCTTCTACCCTCTGCCTCCTCCTGCGACTCTTCCCAAACTGGCAGCTTCCCTGATGATATGCAAACACTTAACTGTAATGTTACTGTTACTATCCAGCAACTATTTTAGATAACTGCTAGTTATAGATAAAAAAAAGATACTGATTTATAAGCAAGGAGCTGAAAGGCAAATTTTAGTGCAATCTTAATTTACTGAAACTTTTTTTTAAAGATTTTATTTATCTGTTCTTTTTAGAGAGCAGAGAAAAGGAGGGAGAAAGAGAGGAAGAGAAACATCAGTGTGTGGTTGCTTCTTGCACGCCCCCCTCCTCCACCAGGGACCTGGCCTGCAATCCAGGCATGTGCCTTGACTGGGAATCGAACCAGTGACTTTTTGGTTCACAGGCCAGGACTCAATCTACTGAGCCACACCATCCAGGGCTTACTGAAACTGTTTGATTAGCAAAATTATATAATGGTGATTCCTGGATGTTAGAATCAGCCAAAGTCCCAATTCTGTCCTCATCATTACTAGATACTGACCTCGACTTTCATGGAAACTCCCACAGTCTGCCTCTTCATGTGTGAAGTGAGAATAATTTAAAAATTAATTGAGATAATCTATATAAAGATCTTATGTTCCTGGTACATAATAATTTTTAAAAAATGTTAGCTATCATCGTTAAATTCCAAACCTATAACACCTCCCTACCAGAGATATATTTCAGGGACAAAAAATGATAACAGTGACAAAATCCTCAATGAGTTTCGGAGAACTAAGAATAAAATGAAGAAATACAATCTACAAATAAATGTGTTAAATAGCATAAGAGAACCAGTACCTTTCTATGAAAGGACTTCAGACTTTATGTTTAGCATGTAAATAGGTTCTTCTAGAGATCCCAGTGTGTGTGGAAGGTGTTCCCACACTGATAAACCATTCTCACACCAGCAGTGTGCACTTATGTAAAGCAGAAATTTGGACACAGGCACACTTAGAAAACAATAAGTGAATATTTTATACAATCGAAAGGTAAGCTTAACTGTCCAAATATTATTTATAGCCTTACAATATTTAGCTTTTTGTTTATCTCTTAATAATTACTGTCTCCCCACTTCAGTGAGAGAGTAGGAGCTTCCCTTCAGCCAGCACTAGCTTTAAATTGCAAACCTAACTCCTGTCAATTCGATATTAAAAATGTATCTTCCTTTGGATAAAGGCAATGCGCAAACACAGGTGGATGCCCCGATTACCAGGTGAATTTAGGATAAACTATGATGAATGGTGCTGTTCACTCCTTTTCCTTTGAGTAGTTACTATTTATCTTGGGAAGATGTGTGGAATGAGTGTGTCTGCTTGGTTCTACCAGCAGGAAAGATTGCTTGCTGTCTTTTCAATCTCTCACCAGAGTGCCCATAATTCATATCACATTCTGATTTATGCTTATTAGTAATAAAACACTTTTCTTTTTTTTTCTTCTGCCTTTGTGGGGAGATTTTCTGGGCTGCCAGAGATTTTGTTTTTAAGTTTCCCCAACACTTACACGCCACTGCCTCTATGTCTCTGCCTCCACCTTTTCCCCCACTAATTCAAGTTTGCATTTGTGCATTGGATAGGCAGAACCTCAATCACATTCAGACCCTAATTTGGGGGCACGCCTGGGGAATGTAGTTTTTTTCTTTCCAGTCCCTATCATATATGTTTCATCCAAAAGAATGAAGTTTTAAACTTCTTGTCTAGAAATGAATTACTTGTCTAGCAGGCATTATAGAAATCATGTAGTCTAAATGACTTTAAACATCTATCTCCTTTATATCCTGCAGGAACACGAGTATCTGAATTTTTCCACCCACAAGTTGCAACTAAAACTTTCTCGGTGCATGCCAGGTGTCAGTGATAACGAATTATCAGTTTTGAACATCTGCCCCAGACTCTGAGCTAATTCGTCACTTTATCTTTAGCTATCGCAACAATCCCACAAGTTGGGTGTCATTATTTGGATTTTACTCATGAGGGTTCAAACTGAGGTTCACACAGGTTCCATATCTTGTCCCAAGTCATGCAACTAAGAGTAGATTAAAGATGGAAATTTAAGTTTTTTAATCTATTCCCTACTTGTTTCATGACTCCCCTTTTCACTTACAGGTTGCTGGACCATGGGGTTTTCTCCTGCCACACAACACAGTCTCATTACTGGTACTAGAGTAAAAAAGAAAATGAAACAGAGATTATTCCAGATGTGGCTTAAGTCAGACTCTAGTTTACAGTATCAGCTGACACTACAGACAATGCTTGTTGGACAGACTATTTCCCATCCTGCTGCTCAAATTGAAGAGAGAGCATCTCTTTACCAGCTCTGGAAACACAGAGGAAATAGGGGCAGTACCAAAGCTGTAGGCCCCATGACAGCCTCACCCCCACGGTTTCCAGCTTTTGAGTGGGTATACCACAACAGCCTGGGCTCAGGGGCAAGCAGGCTCCAGAGTGCCAAGCATTGCCTCACCCTCCATGCTGCTCTGAGCCCAGCCAATTCACTGCCCCGTAAGATAATACATTATGCAAGCAACATTTGAAGAAAATGTCTGACCCCAAACAAATTTGACTTATCTCTAAAACTCAAGCACTTAGACTTCCTCCATAAGAATTTTTTCTTCCATTTTGGTCAGTGCATGCATGAAATTGTTATGTTTTGATTTCCTTACCCTACCTCTTTATCATGCTACATTGAAGATGATGAATGTAAAAAAGGGAGTTTACTAGGAGATTTTTCAAAATAAATAACCAATAGTTCATCTGTAAGAGAATGTGTGGTAGGTAAAAAGTGGCCACTAATTGTTGCCAGCTCCTTCCATCAGCAGTTGAAATCTATTTCTACCCTCCCTGAATCTGGGCTGGCCTTGTGACTTGCTGTGACCAGAAAAAGGCAATGAAAGTGACTTTGTGTGAGTTCTGAGTGGGTTTTGGAAGCCATGCAGTTTCCGTTCTTGCCCTCTGGGAACACTGTGGCCATGAGAACCAGCCTAGGCTGACCTGCTGGAGCAGAGACCACGTGCAGCAGAGACAAGTCTTCCTAGACCAACAAACAGGCAGCATACCTACCCACAAACTGCCATCACTTGAGTGACCCCAAGCCAGATCAGCAGAGGAACTGATCAGCTGGGCTTTGATCAAATTACTGGTCCATAGAACTGGGAGTAAATCAAATGAATTAGGTAACTCATGCACTATGTAGTATTAACCTTACATGTTGCTACAAGGATTGGCACACCTAGTTCAGAGCCTGCAATGTACTATGTGTTCTATAAATGTTAGATGTATTATTATTTTAAACAAACTGTGTATTTCAAAAAAGGAGAGTTAAAAGTTAAATGCACTTTTAGGACCAGGATATAGATGTTATCCTTTATAATCTAGAATTAGAAATAAAAGTTTATGCCCTGGCTGGTGTGGCTCAGTGGATTGAACACTGGCCTGCGGACAGAAAGGTTGCCAGTTTGATTTCCTGTCTGGGCACATGCCTGGGTTTTGGCCCAGGTTTCCAGTTGGGGGCATGTGAGAGGCAACAGATCTGTTTCTCTCACACATGTTTCTCTCCTTCTCTTTGTCCTTCCTTTCCCCCCTCTCTAAAATAAATAAATAAATAAATAAATATCTTTTTAAAAAAGTAAAGAAAATTTACATTGGTAAAGAGTCATTGCAGAAAAACAATGGATTCAATATTAGAGAAAATCATTTGCAATCAGTCCAGTCTTTGATTGCAAAGAATCCACAAAAGTCAAGCAAGGTTTGACATTGTTTTCAGAGTTTCTAAAGGGAAAATATTCCAAGATTTTCATCTGTGACTTTTCCCCTGATTAGCTATGAGTTCTCCTTTTCAGCTATCAAAGTCTCCACTAAAGAAGCACTGTGTCTCCTTGCTCAACTGACAGAGTTCATGATCACGTTTCCATTATTGCAGTGCTAACACCTGAGGTTCTTTCTAGGTTCACCCGGCAGACTGCTTTTGCGAAGAATAAGCTGATAGGCAATCTGTGGTGAGTTCCATCTTGATGAATTGATTTACTCAGAAAAAGTTACTCGCACTACAATCCTGTAATGGATATTTTTCATCCTGGTTTTTTGTTTGTTTGTTTGTTTACTTATTATTTTAACTTACCTTATTTCATACATGAGAAAATTGACATTCAAGTAAATTGAACAACTTTTCTAAAATTAGAGAGCTAGTTTAGAGTGGAGTTTGTATTCTAATCATTCTTAAAACTACCCCCTCCAGTGACTATTAAAACAAGCTTATTGTTTAAGCTCTTACATTGGAGTTTGTGTCATTTGCAAACATAAGAGTACTAAGTGTGGCAGATATAACTAACTGTTATCCCCAAAGGTATGCCTTCTCTCCCACAGCAGGAGTTGTCACTAGAAAACTGCGGCCCAGGAACCACACTTCCCAAATCAATATGTAGCTGTTGGGCCGAGTGACCTGTTCTCACTAATGCAGAAAAGTGAAAGCGATGTGTATCACTTTCAGATCAAGATTGTTAGGCATTGGTTGCATCTTCTTTGCCCTCTTTTTTAATTTCACCAGCTTTATGCAGGTGAGCATGTTTTGCGAATGGTTACCCCACAAGATAAAATGACACTAACACCCTGAATCAGTAGTTGGAGGATAGGTGCCTGCTGATATCTCTGGGAGCTTATGTAAATGAAAAATAAACTTCTATCATACATATTGGACCAATTATATAGTTTGAGGATTGTATGTTACAGCAGCTACTCCTATCCCAAGTAATACACTATTATAATGTCTAGTCTTAACTATTTTATGGCAATTAAAATTGTCTTTGAGCCTACGAATGAACACAAAATATATCCTAGAAAAGATACTGCTTGAACCAAACCTAGAAATATGAGAAGAATTTAATTGTGTAATGAAGGAAGGGAATGGCATTCCAGTGGAAGATAAACTCATGGGGAAAACATAGCAGTAAGCAAAAGCATGGAATATTTGGAGAATGGCAATTTACTTATTTTTAATGAGGAAAGGAGAAGATCATGAGAGATCAGTTGAAGTAGGAGCTGGTTACCAGATCATAATAGGTCTTGGACCAAAACAATTCTATGAAACTCTAGGTTCCCATGGTCATAGTCATTATGTCACCATTGAAGACAGAAAGAGCGAATAACTCCTATGGAATTTTTGCAAGGGTTCATAGCATGTATATCAGTAGAAGAATATGTTGATACTCTACACATAATTAATGCAGTTAGGGGTTGGGCTGTTCTGGAGACACTAAGTTCCAAATTATACTTGAATTTGAGGGTAGTCAATGGCCTTTGCAGTAGCTTGTAATAAAACTGACTGGTAAGAGTTTCTGGCATGGGATGGTGACACCTAATCTAATTGAATCCCCTCTCTGGGGATGTAGAAATAGAAAAAACTTACAGAGAGAGCAGATCACTTTTAGCTACATCTATATCCAAAATAGTGCAAAAGTGTTGTTACGATTCTTCATGAACCTTATGGAGCAACCCAGTTATGGAAGTATCAGGATCTCAAACCAATTGATAACAAGAAAGTAAGATAGTAACCCAAGTTACCTTGTTCTATCTTGATTTCTTGTGCTAAACCCCTATTACCAGTGCTGCTCTGGGTCCATTATATCCACGATATCTTAGAAACAAATCCACTCAACTTTTTATGCCACACCAACGAGTTAGGATTTTATCTTGAATGTGCAAGCTTCTCCTAGCACTAGGTAACAACCACAGAATCAACTCCAAGGAAGTACAATAACTGATTTCAGTCCAGGCTTATTTGATCTCTTGTAAATAATCTTGGACCCTGACATGAAACAATATTACATTAGGTAAAGAAGATAAATGGGTTAGGGAAAATCAACTGAAATAACTGTTTTATAACATGCACGAAAGTAATATGCTAGAATAGTCCTTCTGTTGGCAGGACATTGATACTCGGGAAATTATGTGGATGAACTTGACATGGTGTAGGTCTTGGATATTGCAACTTTGAATATTGCTTTTAACGAGAAAGTGGCTGTGGAGGCAAAGGGGGTACTATTAAGACACTGGCAATATATGAGATAAAAATCTAATAGAAGGCTTACATATTGCAAGATAGAGGCAGTCGATTGAGCGAAGAAGTATTTTTTTGTCATTTTGACACTCCATATTTCTCAACCTCCTTTTCACAAGATGTTATTTGCTTCTTTGCAATAGTATCTGATCGACTATACTTCAAAAATATTAGCTTGAACACAGTTGATCAGTTTCTCGCTTGCAGGGTTTTCAGAGTTTGCAATATGCTAAGCAGCATTATGAACATCTAAGGAAGTGTTAAGCATATAACCTATTTTCCTAACTTATCGGACTTTGCAACAATTTTTTGTAGAACATCTCTAACAACCACTGAAAATAACCAGTTTAACTAGTTTCCACGCACTCCTATTGTGACCATAGAATTAATTTTTAATTCAGTGTTTCAAATTTTTTATAAGAATATTTAGCCAAAGCAATTGCTTAGTATAATTAGATGAAAATTCTTACTCGTAGAATATCTGCACCTGAATTTCCCATGAAAATTCCATTCAGAATGAGGAAAAGGGCCATGTTCACCAGAGGGACAGGGAGGATTCTCTTTGGGAACTGAGTCTAGCGCCCAGGACATGGACTCTCCGGGCCTTTGGTCATACCGGGGCACCCTCTCATCCCAAGAGATGGAGTACATTACACAAACAAAATTAACTATTTGATGGTACAACTACTTTGAAAATACAATGTTTTTGCTGCTTTTATATCCAAACGACTTAGCTAATTTTCCTTTCATCTTGGAGAAAATAACCATAATATTTTTTTTGAGTTAGAATACCAATAGACTGACCCCATCTTTTCATTAAATATCATCATCTTCTTTTTAAAAATGTATTAAAAGATATGTATGGGTCTGGTTGTCTTGCAATATTAAGAAAAGCTAAACAGAAGAGTTATTCCATCTATCTGAATTAAGATGAACTCTGCAAATGTTGTATAACAAGAGCATTAAAAATATGTTTCTTGTCACTGTGCTAATAACTAATAGGTTGCTTTTGTTTAACATTAAATCTCTACCAAGGAGGCTTACTGAGCTAAGATTTTTCTTATATTGTTGAATACAGTCTAAGGAATACTTTGGTTTCTATTTCTTTCAAACTCCAAGATAAATACAAAAATCCATCCTGAGAACAGTTGGTGCAGAGAAGACATAGAAGGCCCTGGAGTCGAAAGGCACGTGTCTGGCATCCAGTATTGAACCCATCTTTGGACAATGAGTGAACCACTTCAGGCACCATCTCCCCAATATAAAATGAAAAAGTTATTAATCATTCAAAGAATCCTTCTAGCTTTAAAAAGCCATGATTTGAAAATATTTTTAATGTATTAGCTCATTTAGCTGAAATACAAATAAGTGGAATGAGAGTGGACCCAGATGTCCCCTGCATACCTGTTACAAAGCAGTTCAACAATTCCTAAAGGGAAGCTCAGTGCGCACTTGTTGTGTGAAGGCCGTCCCTGGAAGGAGGCACCTCGGAGGCTGAAGGCACCTCCGAGGCCGTGTGGGGAGGGAGGTCAAACCTACACAGATTTTCTCCTTTGACAAACCATTCAGACATCACTGAGATTTCCATTATGTTTTTCCTTGATTTTGTAAGTTTTTCTGAACTTTCTGAGTTTGAATCATTCATAAAAGGGGGTAATAGATGGGCCTATGCAATTCTAAGGTTGTTGATGGAAAGTGAGAACCCTCAGGGATCCTTTTAAGAAAAAGCTGATTTTTATGCTTTGGAGGCATTTTTATAAATTTATGACACCTAGTGGTCAAAACCTGAGAAATGAGATATTTAAGAAAGGGAAAGTGGGAACAGCCTGCAGGAGAAAAGATTGTATATAAAAGAACTTTTAGGAAAACACTTGTCCATGAGGGTGTCTCATCCTGGAATGCTTTACTTAAGATTCAATATGAAGAAAACAGAAAATGCAAGGCCTAAAACAATCGTTAGAAAGAGAGTTTAAAGACTCTGGAACTATGCTACGGGCAGAGAATGAGGAAGAACTTTATCTGCTGTGTTCTTCCCACCCAGCAGCATTCAAACAAAACGCAGGGCTGTGGCCTGCACTGACTCTGTCACAAATCCACGCCGATCTTCAGGAGGGATAATGAGATGCCATCTTTTTATCTTGTGCCAGCATCTTTTTATTTCCAATATAATGATGCAACCTTTAAAAAATGTTTCCAATAAAATAAATCCTCAATTATTCACAATAAGTCTAGGTTGCAAAATCTCCAAAGAGATGTACAACGATAATTCCTTTTCAATAGAAACCGTAGAGTACCTTCTCTCTTAAAAAAAAGAAAAAAACACAAAGTGCCCTGACTAGGAATCAAACCCACAACCCTTCATTCCATGGGACCATCCTCCAACCAACTAAGCCACACTAGCCAGGGCTGGATTTGAAAAAGTAATTTACTAGGTGGGGCAGGTGTAATAAACACCATTGTTCAAAGAGATGACCCTGTTTATAATATTCCCAGAAGTGGTGACACGTGATCATTCCTTTTGGTTCCTCTCTCAACTTTTTGACATTTTCCAATGAGAAACATTTAAGGCACTTTATCATAGAAAGTTTATCAGCTCTAATATCCACTACCCTATGTATACTGAATACATTTCATCCTTTGAAATAAACAATAACCCATTGCTCAGACTTCTCCTATCTAAGGTATAGTCCAGAACATCAACTGCTCTTATTAAAATGTCTCTTACTAGCTAAAAGAATGGCATTTGAGGGAGTTCCATAGGTTCCCTCCTTTGAAAAGTAAAGCCCTAAACATTCTGGCGTGCACAACTTGCCTAGAAAGGACGCTCCCATTAATAACAAACTAGTTATTGATTTTCATATTTAAATTAGTCTGAAATTTCTCAAGAATTATTTATTATTTTGGATTACCTATGCTTCTATTCCCTTTCATTATTGCAAACAGCCAAGAATGGGAAGGCTCTGCAATTCTTTCCAAACACTGAGAACTGTCTGAGAATTGAATTGGGTCAGGGGATCCATACTTCTATTACTATTAAAGTGTTTAAATTGCAGTAGAAAGAGAAAAAAGAAATCAAGTCTTAGAATTCAAATGGCTAGTAAACAAGTTTTCAGGAACCAGGAAAAGTCAAAGTGCCTTTTATGCATTGAAGTTTCTCTTGAGATCTTCCTCACAGCCTTGTCTGGCGGTCGGGAGAGTGGGCCCAGCAGCACGGCCACCGCTGGCCACCTGCATGTCCTTGAACAGGCCACACGAACACTCTGGGTCTGTCTTTTTTCATCTCATAAAATGAAGGTATTTTACTAGATGATTTCTAAGTAAGGTCCCATCTGGCTTCAGAATTTGATTCTTTAAGTAGCTTATTGTATGTACTGTTTCTTATTTTGTTTTCTCTGCTAATTATGCTCCTGAAATTCCCAGTTCAATGCCCTTTGAGATCTAAACCAAGGAAAGAATAGATAAACAGAGATAATATCTGTTTTCTCACTGCTATGAAGAAAGAGAAAATAGACAAATATACCAGACAATTATCTTGGGAAAGACTTACTGTTTTGAAGAAAAATAAATCACAGACTTAATTTAGGCAGTAATACATAATGTTAGTTGTGTGTGATATGCACAATAATTATGACATTTTTAAACATTATTGGTTTGAAAGTTAGGAATTGGTAATTTAGTGTTTGAAAGCTGGGAAGGAACTAGTCTTGTGGACTTAAGCGTTCACAGAGCAAGAAGTTGTTATAAAATCAATTTTACACACTTCCAAAGAGATTCAAATATCTGCTATGGGGTTGACTTCTCTTTAAGGTTCTATCCAGCCCTAAAAAAAAAATCTAGGAATCTGTAATTATTTCTCCTGGATTTTTCTACCAAACAGGCCTCCCATGTCTCTCAGGGACACCTACTCACTGAAGGGCACCAGAATATGTCACCCCCAAATGTGCCTATTTGCCATAAAAATCATTTTGAGCTGAAAACAATTAAGAAGCAGTAAATGCAGAAAAAAAAAAGATTCCTATTTTCTGCCTAAAGCAAAAAATAAATTCTCCTTTTACTAGAAACATTCTTATCAGCCCAGAGAAGGCACCAGAAGAACTGCAAGCCTTGTTAAACTCACCTCATCTTCCTAGTTACTTCTTTGCCACTTTCAGACTTTGGTCCAAACCCCTTTGTCTTGTGAGGTCTTCACAAATTCATTGTTTCTTTTTCTTAAAAATATTAAAACTTCCTGCTCTGGTCACTTCTTTTTTTATATATATATATTTTATTTATTTTATTTTTAGAGAGGGGAAGGGTGGGAGAAAGAGAGAGAGAAAGAAACATCAATGTGTGGTTGCCTCTCATGTGGCCCCCACTGGGGACCTGGCCTGCAGCCTAGACATGTGACCTGACTGGGAATCAAACCTGTGACTCTTTGGTTCACAGCCTGCACTCAATCCACTGAGCTACGCCAGCCAGGGCTCTGGTCACTTCTTTCAGTCCTCATTCTGCTGTGAAGGCTTCCAGGCACATGTCGAAATTCAGTAACATTTGTATGCTTTTTGTCTGTTACTCTGCTCTTTGTCAGTTTAGTTTTCAGATCTAACCAGGGACTTTAAGAGGGTTGAATGAAATGTTTACCTCCCCTACGATGAGAATGAGAAAGTCGATAGTGAACTCATGAAGATAGGAAGGTGGGGGGTTATACAGATCTTTAAGAATAAAAATAATTTTTATTGTTTTTACCACTTTTATATTTACCTGGGGAGGAAATTAGGAAGTGTGGGTAGCCTAGAAAGAGTACGATGTAAGAAACGGGAGTGTAACCAGACCAGCAGTACCAGGCAATGCCTGGAACAGTTAACGTTTTCTTTGTTTTTATAAGAAACTCTGTGTTGTTTTGTTTGCGGGGGGCCAGGGCGGTGCACTCTAGCCCTTCCCTGTTCATTCAAGGCTCCTTACCACGTTCAAGTACTATTCAAGTGGGTACTATTCAAGTACTATTCAAGTGTGTATATTTACGATAGCCCTTCTCAGGAAGTGCTAACCTAAGTCCTGTGGCTGAGAGGAGTCTTGAACCTGAGCACAGATTGTTGCAGCTTCTGCGATATCTATTTAATGTGTAAACTAAAGCAATTCAGAGAATTCTTGCTACTCTGGACCAGTGGACATTTCAATGTAAAAGTGATAGAAATAAAGAGGCAGACTATGGGGCCCTATCTGCTATGTTCCTTTTTCAAAACCTAAACAGCACAGAGCTAGATTGAAAAACCTACATGTTTACCTAAAGTTCCAAAGCTACTCCTTCCTTAAGTAATAAAAGTGTTTTTAAAGGCAGAGAAAAGATAATAGTAGAGGAGGGAAAACATAAGGTAGATACTTAAAGAACCTGGATCTGCCCTTTTAAACTAACTTATTACTCCATTAGTCTGCCTTTGTTAAGGTTCATCTCAGGGTCTAGTTCAATACAGGTGACTAGCTGAGAATTATGGAGTTTAAAAGAAATCTAAGCCATGCATATTACTTATGTATTGTACCACAGTATATGAATTCTTTTCAAAATGCTATTTGTGTTTTTTTAGACAGCATCTTCCTTTCCACATTAGTTCATTGTATTGTTAAACCCAGTGAGGGCAGGGAGCATTTCTAGTCCAAAGAGCCTGCCTCAAATAAATATGTCTGTAACACTAATTCCATGCCTAGGACACCATCACCCATTTTTCCACCAGCTTCTGAGCCAGCAAAGACTTCCCTGTTTGACTATATGCCAGACAGTGTACTTGTCAATCAATCTGTGTAACCTCACACTATCATATATCTGAGCAAATTAGGTCACAGGTCTTCCCTCGCAAAGTCTTCCCTACTGTCACCTGTTAGCAAAACAGGCCTTGCCTACTCCTGCCTCTAGTTCCTGAACCTGATTCCTCCTGGGGGTACCCAGCAGTATGTCAGGGCTTCATGCTATGTTCACAACACTCACTGAAGAACTGTGACCCCTCTCACCTTTGCCTCCAAGAGGCTGCCCCATATGCTATCAGGCTAGAATCTTCTGAATGAGGTGCTTTGTGGTGATGCCAGTAGATCCCATGGTCACATGCACTTTGTCATTCCTCATTTACAATAATACATGATCCAAGGCAATGTTGTTTGAGCAGATCAGACACCCTTAGACAGTGGTGTTAGCAGAGGCTCTACAGCAAGAAGGGAAACCCCATGTCTGGACATGTATCTGATTAGGGTGAATTGAGCCACAGACACTTCTGGGGAAGGCCTGGAAAAATCCTATTATGCACATGTGCCACGGCATTGCAGGGACTCCTGACTACCTAGTGCTGAATACCACATCACCCCAACTCATGGTTTAAATAACATTTTACTATGCCTATGGTGTCCATGGGTCAGGAATTCTGCAGGGCTCAGCAGGACAGTTCTGAGTTCTTCAGAAGCAGATTCTGAGGCAAGAATTTTTGTGCAAACAATTTGCTGAAGGAAGTGCTGGAGAGAGACCTGCCAGAGTAGGGGAGGGGACACGGACAGGAGGAGGAAGAGGAGGGAGCCCTGGAAGGGTGTGATCTCAGGTGAGTTCCACTGAGGGCTGGTGAACTGACCCGCAGGACAGCTCTGGAGTGGCAGCTACATATCAGAGTAGCCCAACCTGAAGCAGGGACCTGAGCTTTTCCCGCCCTCATACCTGCCAGTCAGCACCCTGGGCAGCAGGAGCGGAAGCACGGGGGTCAGCTCCCAGGCACACTTGGCTCTCTACTTCCAATTGCTTTTAAAACTCTATTTCTTTTGTTTTTTAATTTTTTTAAATTTATTTTTAGAGAAAGGGGAAGGGAGGGAGACAGAAAGGGAGAGAAACAGCAATGTATGGTTGCCTCTCACATGGCCCTCACGGGGATCTGGCCCACAACCCAGGCATGTGCCCTGACGGGGAATCGAACCGGGACCCTCTGGTTCCCAGCCCGCGCTCAATCCACTGAGCTACACCAGCCAGGTGTTTTTTAATTTTTTAAAATTATTTTATTGTTGTTCAATTACAGCTGTCTGCATTTTCCCCCTACCACTCCCCCCCACCCCATCCAAACCTACCTCCCTCCCTTGCTTCCACCCTCCCCCTTGGTTTTGTCCATGTGTCCTTTATAGTAGTTCCTGAAAACCCTTCTCCCCACAGTCCCCTCCCCCTCCCCTCTTAAACCTCTATATCTTGATTTGTAAAAGGAAATAATATTTGTATCTACCTCATTTTTTAGGACTAAATCAAATTGTCCATCCCAAGTTCTTATTTCAATATGTGGCACTTCCTACAAGAATGGTATTAAAGATATTATTTGGAGCAGAATAATCCAAAATACACTCTTGGTCTGATACACAATATTTCCTCTAAATTATTCACAACAACTATGTCCTCATGGGCAGATCAGCTCCCTTAATTATCAAAAGCAAAGATGAGGATAGGAACTTCTAAATGGGTGCACACAGCATCACGTTAAAGGAGTTTCAGCCAATGGTCGACTCCAGCATCTCACTATCTTCTTGCCCAAACCTGGTGCTAGACTCTTCGATGTTACCTGAAGAGCAAGACACTTTGTGCTGGTTTGCTTTATTGGGGTTTGCTGTTTTTCTGTGGTGGTTAAGTCATTGTTAGTCGTAGTTTACTATATTGGTAGACAACTAACATTTCAAACTTATACAGCAATATTTCTTAAAAGTAGGTTTCCTATTAAACATATGAATATTTTCATATTTAATACATTTCTAGACATTCAGAACACTGCCTGGCACGTAGAGAAGTCTTCAAACAATAATTTGTTGAATCAATTAATTCATGAATATTAGTCATTATAATTTAGGAAAGGGGAATAATTACAGGTCTATAATCTCTTATCCATGAATCCAAAATCCAAAAAGCTCTGAAGACTGATTTTTTTTTTCATAATTTAATTGGTGGCAAAATCTAATTGAACCTGAACTCATTAGGCAGCAAATCCTGAGATCAATGGTTGCAGGGCTATGTATAGTCTTTATTTATGCTGCTTTGTGTGAATTTTGACACATTAAACTGCAGGTATTTTATAGTGTTTGATTATAGGGTACTGCACTCAGGTGCCTCTGGGGAAGTAATATAATATCCAAGTTAATACTTGGATATCATATATGCATGTACCAGGTTAACTTCAAGGAAAATAAGTTCAAGGCAAATTCTGAATTCAAGAATACATGCGGCCCAAGGGATTGGGATTTGAGTGTCTACCTTCACTATGACTCTACCTTGTTTTAACCCCCCTTCCCCAGTGACTTCCTGACAGACCTGGATGAAATCCCCACTCTTTCCCAGGACTCGAAGGCCTACAGGACCCAGACCGTGCCCTGACCCCACCCCAGCGCAGCTCTTTCCCTCCCCCTCTGCCTGGCTCTACACCAAGTTCCTTCCCTACTCTACTACTTTCACTTCTTACTCCTTCTGCTGAGCAAGCTTTCCCCTGTTGCTGTCTTTCCTGGCTCCTTTCTTTCCTTTAGGTTTTCACTTAAATTTCTTCTCCTCAGGGAGGCCTTTCCTACTCCCCATTGTTGGTTCCTGCTGTTTTCCCCCACCAAGCATCCTGTTTTGTCCTTCATGGCTGGTGTATCAACCTATAATTATTACGTTCGATTTTGCTTATTGTCCACCTCTTCCTCCAGATTCTAAGCTCCATGAAGTCAAGGACTTTTTACCTTTATTGAATTTTGTATGCCCAGCCCTTAGCATGGTGTCTGACACATTGTAGGGGCTCAAATATATTTGCTGAATTGAATGAATGAATCAAACAATCTCTCAACTAATCCATCTCAGCCATGCTGACGTTAGGGTGGGATGCAAACACCTCATCAGGTGACTGATAAAAGCTACTACATTAAGGAAGAACTTACTTGTATACGAGATAGATAAGTTGTTTGTGTTGTAAATGTGGTCTTGGTATAAAGAAAGCATTTCTCTTAGGTCCAGAAAGAATGACTTCAGGTATGCAGAATCTAGGTGGAATGAAATCACACCCATGATAGAGATAATGTAATTCTCTACTTGGCAAATATTCTGATGACATTTTTATAAAATTACCTCTTGGACTTTTTGCTTTTGTCAACATTGTGTTGCCTCATTCTGGCCTGGTGCCTTATTTCTTCTTTTCATATGGCCCTCTGTGCCCCTGACAGGTGGAATTGAAATAGCACCATTTCCCCATCAGCTGCCCAAAAACACTGTCCAAAATTTAAATGTGTTAAATGATTTCGATTTTCTGGGACCCTAGAATTACTGTCTACTTCCAGAATAAAGAAGTGAAGTTCTCATCAGAATCCTCTGTTGACATGTTAATTACTGCAACCTGGAATCAGGAGGTTTTGAGATGATCTCATCTATCGTGACCCCTCTAGGGTTTCTGCAGGCGGCAACACGTCTTGTAAAAATGACACATTATGCAGGTCAACCTCCAGAACTGGCCATTTTCCAGAAGTCTGCCTATTTCAGAAAGAGTGGCATTTTTTTTTTAATTCCTGTATTTCTGCCCTGTGTAGCTAAGAGAGAAAGCTGAGTTTAATGGTTAGGGCCATTGACTGAGTCAGCAAGCTTAGTTTCTGTATTTGGTTGTATAATCTCCTGAAAACCTTGGTAAAACCAACTCTGAATCATGAAAGAAGTCTCTGTTCTCTTATATGTAACTTTTCCGAACTTCTGTGTGAAAAATATCTTCATTGCTACTGTACTAAAACATAACATTGGAATTTTTCTCCCTGTGTTTCTTTTTAGTAATGGTCAATAAACCCACAAAAGCAACCAAGCAAGAAAGAAGCTGAACCAAATGCCAGAGCCTACTGGCACACCCACCCAGGTTTCTAGGCCCTATCGGGCCATCCACAAGTATGAGAATGAGAATGGAAACACTTGTTATTGTGAGCAAGTAAATAAACACCACGATCTTGCATGAAGCCAGCATATGAGAAAGAGAAAATTGTCCCATCATAAATAAAACACCGGTGCTGTAAGTTGTGGATTAGAGTTGACTCTAGAACCAACATTTCCTTCCTTTTAGATATTTAATTCAAAAGGAAAAAGTATGTTCTTTGAAAAGGTAGATAAAGTGCTTCTTGGGAGCAAAATAATTTTTCGGATTAGAGGTTCCCTTAATCAGATGCTACCAGGTGCTACATCCGCAGTCAGGCAATATGTGGCTTATGTTATGAGGAGGGCTGAATGCATTAAAGGACCTAATTGAAGGTTAAATACTTTAAAAATATTTTTAAATGATTTTATTACCTCAATGTATAAGAGTGTTCATTGAACCATTGTTAATGACTCTGGAACTTTTTAAAAATTTAAACATCTATCAATAGGAAATTAATAAAATAAATAAGTTGTTTAAGTTTTAAAAATGCAAAGCTATACTTATTTGAGTTAAAAAAACCCCAAAATATGCCAAAAGAATACTGTGTTGTTGATCTTATGTATAAAAGATTTTTAGTCTATGTAAATATAGATACACAAAATACTATTTGAAAGCATCATAACAAATATTAATATTCATTTTCTATGGAAGTGAGATTTCCATGGCTATTTATTTTCTTCTTTGTATTTTTATGTAGTATTTTCAAATATACTATTTATTATTAAAAATATAAGTAAAACTATTTGTATTAAAGTATTTGTTCAGTTTTGTTATTACAAGTAGATAAGCAAGTTAATAAGAAATAAAACATCACCCAATCCCAAAGATAACTGCTATTAACATTTTTCTAAATTTTCTATTATATGCACATATTGTGACTCAAATGAGACCTGTACATAATATTTTACATTTGGGTTTTTTTTTTCACTTTACAGTGCATAATGAGGTTTTTTCCCCAATCTCTTAATAACCTTTGTTTTTAATGTCATGGGGATGCATTCTGATTATTTAAGCAACCCCGTATTTCTAGGTGATGTGCTTTCCAAATCTCTGCCAGTGAACAGCACTCCAAGGAATATCCTCATAACTACATTTTCTAAGACAATAGAAGATGCAGTCAGCCCCTCTGCCATCAGACAAAGGCCAATCATTTGCTTTGTTGCCAAAAGTATAGCTCAGTCACTTCAGGATCCACAGGTAAATGCTCCGGGGCAGAGGATCTAGGCTAAGTGTCTGCAACCTGATGTCCAGGCCAAAAACTTCTTCACTATCTTATTAGCACTTGGTGACTTTAAAGAAATACTAAAAAATATTTTTCCAGTGTTTTCAGTTGTTGTTTTGTAAGAGAATTATTCCAAATATTAAGTGTTCTGTTACTGAAAGTGAAAGTAGGATTTTTTTTAATTTTAATTTTTTCAATTACAGTTGACATTCAATATTATATTAGTTTCACATGTACATCATAGTGATTAGACATTTACTTACCCAATGATCCCCTCAAATAAGTCTAGTACCCACCTGGCACCATACATAGTTATTACAATAATGAATATGCTCTCCATGTTGTACTGATATTTTTAAAAGTCATCTGTCATTTCCTACTTGAGACCCTCCATGGTTTTGCTTGGTGCTCATATGAACCCAGATCCCTTATGAGCAGCCGCCAGGTCCACATGCTTTGTTTCCTACACAAATCTCCAGACTAGACTTGTCCCACATGATAACCATGAAAATCAATAAAGGAAAATTCAACTTTTCAAATCAAAATTGGAGTCTAGAAGGGCTGTAGAAGGAGCTTTCACATCCTACCACTCAATTACTCCAAACAGAAATAAGTACCTTGCATTTCCAACAGAAAGGTGTTTTTACTTTATTTCACCAGCAAAAGGAAGGAAAGGTGTTTTTACTTTACTTCACCAGCTTGTTCTTGCCCCGCAACAAGCGCAGCCAATGGAAAACATCACAGCTAAGCCAATGAGTCGGTGTTGTTGTTACCCTGAACTCTAACTTTCCTCCAGTGAATTTTCGTTTTTCTTTTACTAATGACTTCCTTGCCCAACCTTCCTTTCTAGATAAGTCTTCCATTTTGTTTAACTCCTCAGAGCATTTGTCTGCTTGCTGGATTAGATGCTGCCTAATTCATGAATCATTTAGTACAAGCAATTAACCCTTCAGAGTTTATGCAGTTAATTTTTAAAATTTTTTATATATATTATGTTGGCCAAAAAGTTTATTTGGGTTTTTTCTGTAAGATGGCTCTAGTAGCACTTAGCTGTCTATAACTTCATTCAAAACAATTTTGTTAGATTGTATTGTAACAGCTGTCATATCAGCGTGGATTTTAAAAAAACTTATCAAAATCAGTGAATTTTTGTGTAGCCATTTTAATATTAAGAAGGAAGAAAATAGACAACATTTGCAGCACAGTATGCTTTATTATTTCAAGAAAGATAAAAACACAACTGAAACGCACAAAAAGATTTATGCAGTGTATACAGAAGGTACTGTGACTGATCAAAGATGTCAATGGTGGTTTACCATGTTTTGTGCTGGAGATTTCTCACTGGGTGATGCTCTACAGTTGGGTAGACCAGTTGAAGTTGATAGTGATCAAATCGAGACATTAACTGAGAACAATCAACATTCTACCACACAGAAGACAGCCAACATACTCAAAATTTCCAAATCAATAAAATTATTGGTGAAAATGAAAATTTTTATGGAAAGAAACCATGTGGACATTTTCGCCAAATATACCATATTTTTTGGACTATAAGATGCACCTTTTCCCCCCAAATTTGGGAGGAAAATTGGGGTGCATCTTATAGTCCAAATGTAGCTTATCTGGCTGTTTACACTTACATTGGTGAAATATTATGTTATTTATGTTATTATATGTTTTACCACATTTTTTGCTTCAAAACATTTTTTTCTATTTTCCTTCTCTAAAACCTAAGCACGTCTTATGGTCTGGAGGGAGCCAAAAAATACGGTATATTGTGGAGAGAGAGACAGGAAGAAACATCAATGTGAAAGAAACATCACTTGGTTGCCTTCCGCACGCACTCCTGCTGGAGACCTAACTTGCAACATAGGCATGTGCCCTGACTGCGATCTAACCTGCGACCTTTCAGTGCATGAGATGACCCTCCAACCAATCAAGCCACACCAGCTGGGCTACACAGTTAATTTTTTTAAACACCTCATTTTCTATAAGCTTCTGTCACTCTGCCACTCTTGTCTGTCTCTACTCAGAGCTTTTATAGTTGCTAGTCCCTCCTCCTAGAACACAATGCCCATTCCCAGATGTCACTTACCTATGTTCTGCTCATTATTCAGGTCTAAATTCAAACATTACTCCTCTGAGAGGCCTTCCCCACATAAAGCATACTCAAACCCACTCACTCCTCATCGCACTACTTAATTTATGTTTTTGGTTGCTGCATTTGTCACTCTAGGTAACTTGTTTTAATCATGTATGTTCCGAATTCTCATAGTAGAATGTCAGTTCCATGAAAAAAGGACTGACTGCTCTATCTTGTTTACTATACCATGTGTCACCAGAACTTTTTAAAAAGGCTCTTAAAAACATTTCATTCTTTTTTCAGACATTTGCAAAGTATGCAGTGTACAGGGAGGAGGTATGGAAGGAGGAGATGAACTTGATCTTAAGTAAATGTTCACATCTGGTGACAGCCTGACACATCAGATGTCATCAGACTGGTGATTTTCCAGTTGCTCTGAGTACAGTGACACATCACACCACCCTGCCTTTCACAGTTTCAAAACACATGTCACTCAGCTTTTCAAACCAGTGCACCAACTTTATTAGTTCTTCTTAGTAACCCACATCACACATGACCACCAAGTGGCAGTGACTTGTAAGAGGACAACATCGAAAGGAGGGGCAGAGAGTACATGACACCCAGAAAAGAGCTGTAATTATTCTCATAAACTTAAAAGTGAATTTCAAGAATCACTGAAATCATTGATTAGGGAGTAGCAAGAATTGAGTAATAGCTAAGTTGAGCCAGCAGTATTAAAATCGAAGTGCTAAAAAGATGGTTCTCAACCTTTTTAGAATCATTGCAGATTTGAATATCAGAAATTTGAGAAAACGGTTGAAGGGATTAAGACTCAAGAAACCACTACATTAGCAATAAATGTAACATTATTATATAGCATATAACAAAGCCTCATATTGTCTACAAAGATCTCATAGTTGTGCTTCACCGTCACTGTCACTTTTAGCCACTCACATTGTGCTTGAAGAGAAGAGGTAATGCCCAGGAAGTGCTCAAGGACATAAAGTTGCACAGATAACTTACGTCAAGTTCTGACAGACCTTGCCCACTGGCAGAATACTCAACGGTAGAAAAATGAATTGAATTTGTTGACTGGAATTGGGCAATCAGTTTCCTGGTGGAGCAGAGTGTTAGACATACCAGCTCAGGGACAGGGGTGAATCCTTACTTCCCATTTCAGACATCCATGTTCTACAGTCATCACGCACACTACGTCTGGCGTGAGTAAAGGACCTGACTAAAGTTAAATTATTTGTGTAAAGGTAAGAAATATGGTTTCAAAAAATAAATTGAAGCAAAATTATAAAAGGTGTTAAGTGATACTAAAAAGTGTTAAACAGGCACAGAGAAGCCATCGATTTATTAATGAATTTATTTATTTAACAAATATTTACTGAGCATTTTCTGTGTCCCAGGGGATTCCTAATTGAGTGAGAGAGAGAACACTATAAAAGCCAAGTTCCTCTTTCATGGAGCTTATTTCCAGTGGGAGAGACAAACAATAACCCCAAAATTTAAAAAACAGACATGTAAATTTATAGTCAGTCAGTACTGGTGATGAGAGCAAGGACAGCAGAGGGGACTAGAGAGTATGGGGGAGGGTGCAGTGTGGTCTGGGCATGACTCACTGCCCGGGTGATATGTGAGAAAAGACTGGAAGTGAGAAAGTCGAGAAAGCTTGGACTGCAGTTTGCTGGAAAGATTGTAACAGGCAGAGGCAGCAAACATGTGCAAAGGCCCTGAGGCAGGAGCACACTTGTGTCAGCAATGACCAGTGGCTGGAGGAAAATGTTTGAGTGGTAAGAGGAGAAATCAGAAGGGGATGTTGGGAGGTTAGGAGACACAGGCAAGATCAGATTGGACGTCTGTAAAGACTTTGGCTTCTACTCTAAATGCAGTGAAGAACCAATGGAGGGTTCTCACCAGGAATGACATTCTTTAATGTTTAAGATGATTAACTCTGGGAGGATAAAAATGCAAACAAGGAATCAGGGATGATGGCGGTTTTTGAATCAGGATGGTATCTGTGGAAGAGGTGAGAAGTAATTTCTAAATATATTCTGCAGATACAGCAGTAATCATTTACTAATGGATTAGATATGGTATGGGAAAGAAAGATAAAAGTTAAAGAGTACTCTAAGGCATTGAGCCTGAGAACTGGAAAAAATATAACATTCCTATGGATTGACATGGAGAATAATACAAGAGGACTAGGTTTAGAATTAAAAAAATAAGAAATTTGGTTTTAGAAAACAAGAGATTAGTGTCCTGTGTTGTCCAAATCAGCCATCACTAACTCTATGTGGGTATTTAAATTTATATTTTAATTAATTAAAGTTACCTAAAATTAAAAATTCAATTCCTCAGTTGCACTTGCCATATTTCAAGTACTCAATAGCAACTGTTGTGTGGCTACTGCCACCAGATTGGACAGTGCAGATGTCACAGAGCTTTCCCATTAGTGCAGAAAGTTTTGCCAGGCAATACTGGAGAAGCATGAAGCCTTTACCTTGTGCTGGGCTCTGTGCTAAGTGCTTATGTACACTATCTTGTTTCATATTTATAACAACTCTACAAGCAATGTTATATTTTTTACAAAGGATGTAACTAGAGTTCAGAAAAGTTAAGTAATTTATCCTAAACCACAACGCTCCTAAAAGGTGGAGAGCCAGAATTGGATATTGGGACTGTCTATTTCCAAAACCCAAGCACGTAAATCATCACTTTACTTTAGAAAGGTTAAACTTGTTTGAAATTAGACATGACATCCCCAGGGAATCGTCCAGCAGGTCATCAGCAGCAAGTGTTGATGCACAGAGAACACTGAAGATCTGGCAGATCTTGGGGGAAGTGGGGTCTCCCCAGGGACCCTGCGTGTTGTAGAACTGACCAGGTTGCATGCTAGCATACCACCTGTGCTCAGAGAAAACCAAAATCTTCCATGAAGGCCCTATATCTCTGGGTAGGAGCCATTGACATTAGATTGCTTAGCAGAAAGGAGTTCATTGATAGCAGATAATATAAAGTTTAGATCCCTTTGTTCTACTCTGTGACAAGGTATGGTGCCACTTAGAAGACCTCTGGAAACGTATGAGGTGCTTAGGGTAGACTGATGGGTGCCATGTGCATTTTGTGGCAATACTCTTAGGATGCTGATCCTACCACGCTTGCTACAGTCCAGGACAATGAAGACTTCTCACCCACAATGTCAAAGATTCCCCATGTGAGAAGCGTGGGCCTACTCCTCAAGCAATGCCCCAGTCCATGAGATAAAGGATAGAAATGAGAACGTGGTGGGTGGCGGGTAGTTCAGGACTAAAGTCAGACCTGTGCTCCAATCTGCTTTTTGACTTGAGCTTGCTGTGTGGCTTGAGACCATTTCCTGGACTCTAAGCCTTGCTATTCTCAACTGAATCAAGAACACAACAGTGAGTACCCATCATCTTGGATCATTCTGAGAATCACAAAACTTTCAAAGTACTTGGCCTAGTGTTTGGTGCAGGAAGAATCTTAAAAATGTACACTATTATTAGAAGTGGGAAAAGAGGATGAAAGGGGAACTCTAGCATGGAGATGATAACAACCAAGATAGAAATTCAGAAGAAGTCTGGAGCAGCTCTGCCCCATAAAAAATATTGTAGGTTCAGTTCCAGACCACCACAATAAAGTGATGGTTTCTTTCCTTCAACCTCATGAATTACCTCTGCTGGCTTCAGACTCTTCTTCTGAAGCCTCCTCACCTCTCAGCTTTCATAGAATCAAAGAGTTAGGGCCTTACTCATGATTAGGTTTGGGTTTAAGGGAACATTGTGGCTTGTTTGATCTGCTACCCAGACCACTAAAACTTTCTTCGGATCAGCTTTCTTATCATTCATGTGTTCACTGGAGTAGCACTTTTTATTTCCTTCAAGGATGTTTTCTTTGCTTTCACAATATGGCTGTTTGGTACAAGAGGCCTAGCATCTTTGGCCTGTCTCACCTTTCAACATACCTTGCTCGCTAAGGTATGTTGTTGATTTAAATCAATTCTAGTTGTTGATTTAAAATGAGATATATGTAACTCTTCCTTTTCACTTGAACACTTTGGGGCCATTAAAGGGTTATTAATTGGCCTAACTTCAATATTTAAATTATAAAGTATATGTGGCTATTTTTCCATGACAACCATCTCTGCCAGAAGTTTAAGAATCTTGAGTTAACACAAAGTTCAAATAGCACAGGGCAAGCTTAAGAATGGGTAGTGTATCTGCCACAGTAGTAGCTCTCTATATAAATTACTAAAATATAATCTCAGTATAGTACCCTCAAGACTACCCCGGAATTTACGCAATTCATTATTAAAACTCATCATTAATTTCCTATAAAGTTGAAAAAAAAGGGCACATAACACTGGTATAGCATAAACACATTTATTTACTAATCAAAGGGTTGGTCTTAATTAAACTAACACTTGGAAAGAGTTGCATGTAAAACGTTTGTGATGAAGATAACAGAGCAGTAATGGGGGGAAAAAAGCACAGAGAGATTTGCTCATTGAACTGAGCTTGTTTATCCTCACAGCTAATTCCTGTCCAGACGGATGATGGAATTTTTACTCAACTTTTTCATAGATCCGAGTGCAGGTGACACTGTTCATGATGCATTCCTAAGAGAAAGAACAATTTAAAGAGTTACCCAGTTGGAAGTTAGGTGTTAGGATAAGAATCCTACAAAACCTTGTCATCTACTTCACAGATGAAGAAAATACACGTTAGGATTCCTCGGTCTGAAAAGCTAGAACCTGCTGTTTTGCATAAGATATGTGTATGTTTTGCTGAACACTAACATATTGATTTGCAGTACCTAAATAATTCATTTGGTCTTCGCAAATAGTATTCCTCATTTTAAAGAAATGGGAAAAAACGTGTGCCCCAGAGGGCAGTTTGGTCGTATACCCAAGATGATGCTACTCTCAGTGGAGTACAGACTAAACCCGGCCTCAGCAACGCCCTGCCACATCATCTCACTTCTGTCCCACAGAGGGCCTTTTTAGTTATCAGTGTGCTGGTGCTATTTTGCATTTTTTCCTACCCCATCCTACTTGTCCTGTTCATGATCAGTGACATATACAGTTATGTGCACTATGAACACAAACAAGAAGCCCACGAAGACCTCAGAAGCTGGGCACTTACCACCAACATTTTCCCGCCTTCCAGTTTTCTTGTGATTGTGCTTTCCTTCCCATCCCACTCCTGATGTTGAACCAATGCGCCATTTACAAAGTTGCAGACGGTCTGCAAAAATAAAGTACATTTTTAAATTTTCCAAAGTACACTATAAGAGTTTCCATGACTCATAACCTCCTTAATCAACATTTTTACAACTTTTCCCTTCTGGATCTACTTCACACCAATTTTATTCATAATAGAGTTGAAGCTTTTCAACCTAGACATACATAAGACACTTAAACTCTCATGTTCCTTAAACTATTTTTACAAAATAGACTAAGTTATGAAGCTGATCCTTTCACACTTATTTGTCAACTCAACTAATAAAGTAATTTGAGACATTTTTCATTAAGTTCTTGCCTGTAAATAGTAAGAATGTTATTAAAACAATCATTCCAGAAGCTTCTGTGATCATATAAATTATGCCTGACCTGAGTTTTTCTGCCATCAGCTGTAGTTTCTTCAAACTTCTCTCCCAGGTTACATGAGAACTGCGTTGTTTTCAGTGTGCTCTCACTTTTTACAGTGAGGGTTTTGCCGTCAAAAGTAATGATACAGTCTGGTTTGGCCATGGCACCCATTTTCCGCAGAGCCATTCCCACACCTGTGAATGTTAATCATGTTAAATAACAGGAATACCAGAGTTACAGCTTACAGAATAAAAGCAGTGATTCAACTGCAATTACTGTGCTCTGAGTATTTTCACTTACTCACTTATCAAGAACTTACGGTAAAGACAGAGCCAGTGCTCACCAGGTACTCCTAATGGCACCTGACTCAAAATCATGGCAGCCTTGTGACCACCCTGTGTGTGTGTTGGGGGGGAGCACTTTCTCCACTTTACAAATGACAAAGTGAATCACTGAAGTAACCTACACAAGCTCACTCAGCTAGGAAGTGATGAGCTGGGGGCCAACAGCGCAGGCAGCTTGGCTCCAAATTTCAGCCCATGGCTACCATGCTATGCTGGCCTTCAGAAAGCTATGGAAGCAATTCGGACTTCTAAAATTGACTTACTCAATTCTACGGACCATTGTATATGACTCCAGCACATAGTGTGGCAGAGAAAAGGCCCTTGATAAATATTTGATCAATATACCACACAAGTAGAAACCAATCCTGGGATACTCAAATAGCACATTTTTTAAGAGGTAAAATAGCATAATCATAATGGTAACAAATGGAAAAAATCTTACCTTCAAAAATAGAGAACATTTGATAGCCACGTAACTCAATTACTATATTGATATCACATTTAATTTATAATCTGTGTGTTTCTCTGGGTGTTAACATTTACAAGGGAATTTAGATCTGGGCCAAATCCCTGCCTCAGACAAGGAGACTACAACTTACAAGAAAAACTGGCTTGACGACCTTGACGAAGACCACAAAAGAAAAAAAAATGTCCCATGTCCCCTCCCGCATGCTCTTCTGCCAGCACAGGGTTGGAGTCTTGTGCTGTTAGTTGAGCTACTATTTATTCCTCATTTTGGACAAATGAAGCACTCTGCTCTTCCCATACCTTGATTGCATTCTAGTGAATTGGGTCTGGCAACCCTAGAACTTTGGAAACAAGCCATGTGATGAATACATTCTATTTCAATAGGCAGAGAATGTTTGGTACTCAGACAGGTGAATATATACAAACTGTGTATTTCTTGGATATGAGTGCAGTAAATGGCTTTTTTCATAGCCCTCTTGATCTAGGTTCATAGTGAAGGGAAAAAAAAGGAAACAATTGCCTTCTTGTTTTACTCCCAGTATCCTAAGTACACTCAAGAGTCCCCACAGAACCAGCCCAAACCCGGCACTGTCCCGTAGACAGGCTGGAGAAGGAATGCTTCTGAAATGCCACAGGGACTACAAAGACGAGGGTCTTCACAGTGACTTCTGTATCCAAGGGCATCCTCGTTAAAGTGGTCAGATGGCGGCTTCTAAAGCCCCCTCATCGTCCATTCCACAGGTGTCTCGGGGCTGGAAGCCCTGTCACAGACAGGACCCAGGCTATGTATGCCACTCATCACACTCCTAGTGGCCTGTGACAAAAGTCCATTTTTGTTTGTCAATCCATTCAATGTCTCAACTAGCATGCAATCATTGTCACTGGCTTAGAAAAGGACGAGAATGAAGCACTGTTTTGAGTGAGAGAGTAAATGTGAACCTTCTCCCTGGGACTCAATCTCCTCTATAAGGAAGCCTTTAAGAAGGCAGGAGGTGCCTTCCGAATAGGTCTTGCTTGTAATGCACGCTGATAGGGAGTCACAGCGGGAGGGCCTCACTGTGTCTGACAGCGCTTCTCCAACAGAGCACCCTCACCCCTCACCCTCAAGATGCGGGGGTCAAGGCGGCTGTGCGCGGCTGCAACCCCCTGGCACATTGGGCTACCCGCCCACTGCAGCCAACCGCGCAAGGCCAGACAAGGTCAGCGCTGCCAGAGCCAAGCCTCTGGGTCGGAGTGGAGGATGCCAGATGCTACCCGGGAGCTGCGCCATCAAAGGGCCCGGGGTGGCGTTGACGGGGGCAAGAGCAGGACGAAAGCTGAAGCTGTAGCGGCGTTCGGATCCTGTACAGGCACCACGTCCCGGGAAGAGGGAGGGGACTCGTTTGCCATCGAGGAACAAAAGATGCAGCAGAGTAGGCGAGATGCAGCCACGAAGAGGAGATACTGATAGTGGCAGGAGGAGAGAGGATGAGGTGGAGGACAGAAGAATAGGGGAAGTTAAGACGGAAAGTAGCAGAGAGCTGAGTGTACCACGCGGCGGGACACACCGGGACTCCAGGGACCGGCGAGAAGCGCGCACACCCAGCTCTCTGGCTGTTTCGCCGCGTGGTGCAGTGCAGCGCGGGAACCAGGGCCACGTGGTGGGCACTGATGGCGGAAAGGGGAAGGGGAGAGGCTGGAGGTGGCGGCCGAGTATGTCGCCCCTGAGCCCTGCACGCCGAATGGGAACCCGAGGACAGACAGGCACACGCACACATGCATGCCACGTTGCGAGCACTGCCAAGCCCGGTGCCTCACCTAGTTCCTTCATGTATTCATCGAAGCCTTTGCTCTCCACTAAGCGCCATCTTCCTACCAGTTGCTGAATGGTGGCCATGGTAGGCTCGGGAGGCGTGAGAGTAACCAGAGGAATCCTGTGCTAGAAGTGCGGCGGGATGCCGCGGTTGAGCGTGGCTACTTTGTACCCGCGGCGCGGGGCGGGGCTGTGCCCCACGGCCAATGGGAGGCGCGTCTCGCCGGCTCTTGCCACGCCCTCGCCACGCCCCCGCACGATCTGGTGTCGGTAGGTGGAGACTCGCTCCACCAGCCCTGGACAGTGCTCCTCCCGCGCCGCCCGCAGGCTCAGACCCGCCCGGCGCGCCCCAGACGCGGGCCCTTGCACGCTTCCGCGCCCCTTTACTCCCGGAAAGCCTGGGGATCGCCGGAGCCTGCCGGCCTTTCTTTGGCCCCACATTTCACCGCCAAACCACCGCCCGTTTTCTGTTTAGCAATGGTGAGCCTTCTTTGGGCTCGGGAGGCAAGAATGGATTGATCAGCAGTTTGGCTGACTGGTGGATTGATACATGTATGGCGTATGCCTTACTCATCTTTGCTCCCAGTCATTGAACAAAGTCACATCCCACACGCTCCTGAGAGACCTGTTCTCCCCACCCTCAGGCCACCCCCGGCCCAATTAGGACCACAAGGTGTGTGTATACCTGAATGAGTTAGAAGATTTTATCAGAAGATACCGTGTAGGTTGAGGTGTCCCCGGAAGTTTGGTTTCCAAACTAAAACTCCGTAGGAAGTTTCAGCTTAAGTGCCCGTCACTGTTATTAAATGTTTGCATGCAAGATGTTTCATTAGTTTATATTCCCAAAGGACTGAGCCCTTAACAGTTTCTTCTCAAAATCCAGAGGCATTAGACACCAGGGCATTTCCTCTTCATCTTTAATCATAATAATACCCAAATAGTATTTGTGTGTAGTAGTTATATATTTCAAAGATTACTTGTCACAGGAGTTTACTCTGTACTCCTGGGTCCCTGTGGGGGTGAGTGGGGTCCAGGTGCGAAAGTTGCCATGCAGGGAGGCCAGTTGCATTGGTGAAAATCGGGGCCATTTATTGAGTGCTGCTTGTGCTAGAGGCACTTCATATCCAGTAACTTTAATCACCAAAGTTTTGCTGAAAAATCTTATCCCAATTTTTTGAAAGAAGAAATAAGGCAGGGAAAGTTTGCAGGTGAACTAGAATCCCGGTCTAGGTCCTTCTCACTGTAGACCTTGTGAAATCACCTGGCTGCCTCTGGCTCCCTGTACTGTCCTGGGGCTAAGAGCAGAGGCTGCAGCCCCTGAACCAACTACCAAACTTGACAAACTGAAACCTGAAGCTGATTTGTCATCTCCCAGCACGGGTCATGACATTTTCTTCCCTGCACTGGCTCCCTTTCATTTTAGGTCCCCCAGTTTTCCTTTTGTGCTATTTGAAAATCTCAGGATCAGTTTCTATCCGTGTAGTGTATTAACCAAATATTTATCCAGGGCCTTTTATGTTCCAGAGTATGTGCTGGAGTCGTATACAAAATTCTAGGTACCATTTTCATACTGAGTTACTGAGTGGCAAAGGCCCTGTCGTTGAGCTCTAAGGGCCTGCAACGAGACTCAACTGTTTGGGAAACGTTCATGTTCTGAGGGCAGCTGAGCGGTCATTTGCTCAGTGGTGCAAGTGATGGCTTCCAGACACGGGGCAGCCCACTGCACCTCCTAGACAGGCAGCCCCTGTGTGGTTGGGCTTGCATTCTTGATGGACTGATTCAACATTTCACCTGTTTTTGTATAGAATAAAGTAGTAATAGCCAGGACTCAATACTGAAATACTAAGTTTTAGATGCTCATAATCAACCAGAAATATGAAAAGGAAAATGTCACTATATTCTAAATATTTAGGTGCTTAAGAAATAGTTTTAAACCAGAGGTATTACCTAAAACTTAACTTTTAAAACACTTTATGATATGATGAATGGAAATAATTCTTTGTGGTCAAAACACATCAACAAAAAATAACAAAGGTATAGGCCAACATATTTGTCTCTCCCATGGAACAAAGAAAGGCCTGGTGAAAGCTCTGCTACTGTGGGCAACGTATTCAGTCCCTAGTTCTCCTCTGCCTCTCCTCTGTAATATACACACAGACAGAAATGGGAGTAGGTTCTTTCTAATGTCTCTCAAGCCCAGGTTCCCTTTCTTTCCTAAGAAAAATGATAATGGATTTCAAGCTCTGAAAAACACTTAAGTACTACTTTAACCTGCTAACTGAAGTCCTGTTCTAACTTACTTAGCTTGAGCCCAATATAAGGTGTAAGAACCAAAAATGTTATAAAAACAAATCCGATTAAAGTCTTGTATGACTTATTGGGATGCTTGAGCATTTCTTCATTGGAGAAAGCGGTGTGGGGTGGAGGGAGAATTTTCACTCAATTACAATACAGGGAACAGGAACAATCTTTGTATCCTGGCCTGTCCTTACAAACACAAGTAACTGTGCTGGTCATCAGTTTTAGTCAAAGCATGGAGGCGATATAGGTGTCACAGCACGCTTTCCCTCCTGCTGGAGGACAACAACGCTCTATCTTATGGATGAAAATGGTTGAAAAATCTGCAATTACTAGCACCCCTTCCCCCAGTAGCTTTGGAAGATTTCCATTTGTAAGACATGCAATTTTACTTAATATCTCTGAACCTGAGTTTTCTCATCTGTGAAATTAAGGCGGTAAGAAGTACACTAAATGATTTCTTAGGTCCCTTTCCTGCCACAGTTCATGGCCCTAAAAAATATACTCAGAATTACTCTACTTCCACCTAGTGGCGAAATGGAACATTTCCCTTAGGTTTTCTTTTATAAATGTTAGGCGCTTATCAGCTTCACATTGCACAGTCACACACGTAGATTTGGTGTGTATTGTGTGATTTTATTTAAAGGCAACTTCTCAGATACTGTTTGTGTAAATGTGCCTTCCATAAAGTTGATTATAGGATATAATCACTTCCTAGGACAGCAAGCATGTGGCTAGTAGAGAAACAGAGAGCACCCCATTAAATAAATCATTGCAGAAGCTACCAAACAGCCCATGTTCAAACAACTGAGTCTTCTTTCAGTACGTGGCCAGGTTAGTCCAAAAAGGTGGGGGAGGGGAAGCAGGGGGAAGAAAAGCAATCACTTCTAAAATTTTAGTGTACAAACAGGTCACCTGAGGATCTTGTTAAAATGCAGATTCTGACTCAGTAGGTCCTGAGTAAGGCGCAAGATCAAGTGTTCTAAAAAACTCCCTGGTGATGCCAGTGCTCCTAGTCTGGGGACTGTGCTTTGAGAGCTAGGCTGTAAAGTATGCATAGGGCTTTGACACATCCTGTGACTTTCACATCAGTGGTAAGTATTTTCTGGTTATATTCCTAAGTAATGTATACAGAAGAGACAGGAAATGGGACAAATGCACTCCAAAAACTATCTTACTCAACTCGTGAATTTTTTTCTAATTAGTCTTATGTAGGTATTTTTCTTTCTCATCACTGGGAAGTCCAATAGCTGTCTTCAAATGGGATGGGAAGGGTGATATAGGTTATTTGAACCTAGTCTCTCCCTTATGTTTTATGACCAGGTTTTTTACCCTATTTCTGGCTTGTCCTGATATAGCCATGTTTTGCATCCCAGCTTAAAATTGTATCTTCCTAAAGAAAATCCCACTTAGAATCAGTTCCAAGAGAAAATCCTAATAAGTAGGTAGAGCCCAGCTCTACATCTTGACGGCTGTCTGTACCAGCAAAATTTCCCAGATCAAGAATCACAGGTCATGAACCACAATGCCTAAGGCACACCCTGAGTATTTGCTTCTGAATCCTTCAGTGTATCTAGCCACAACAAGGAATTGGCAAAAGCCACCATCCATCAATGGAAGCTTGCTTTGAGTCATTTGGGGTAATAAGATCGTTTCTCATGAAAGCACTGGCAGAAATGGAGTTATTTTATGAATTTTTTCCTTAAAGCAGTTTGATTCTTACACAACAGAACTGCAAATGAATAAACCTTAAAACTTTCCACTTGCCTAAATAATTTACCCTAAATACACACTTGCTAAATTACCTGGACTATGGAATAGCTACAGGGAAAATGAGACAATGCAAAAATTGCAATAATAAAATATGACTGGTTTTGCAATAGGCAGAGGGCATACTGCCTCATCTCAGTGTAAGATCAACCCATTTCCCTTACACAGATCATCCTACTCTCCAAATTTATATATTAATATTAAATTTGTCATTGGCTCATGGCAACACATTGCAGAAACATATAGTTTGGGCTAACCTGTTCATGCCTCATGTGGACAAGTGTTCAAAGTATCTCAGGTCTAAAAACACAACAACACAATACCTAAAGGGGCATCTTGAAATGGAACAGGACAAATTCAAAAAGAGTACCTTTTGCCCTTCAAAAATTATAAAAGCAAATTTAAAAATACCCCTCCAGATAAGATTTTTCCACTGGATAAACATCAAATTCTTCTCTTATAGATGGCACTTCCTATTTTTCAGTCCCCCCTTCCATGTGATAACCTATGACTTACTATTCTTTTCTCCAGATTTCTAACACCATTTGATTATTTTTCTTCATTGATGTTTATCCAAAACAATTAATGATTTTTATGATCAAATCTACAAAATCACAGGGTTGTTTACTTTCAAGTTTTTAAAAATATTTTATTTATTTATTTTTAGAGAGAGAGGAAGGGAGGAAGAGAGAGAGGAAGAGAAAATCAATGTGTGGTTGCCTCTGGCACACCCCCTACTGGGGACCTGGCCTGCAACCCAGGCTTGTGCCCTGACTGGGAATCAAACCAGTGACCCTTTGGTTTGCCGGCCAGCACTCAATCCACTGAGCCACAGCATCCAGGGCCAAGTTTTTATCCTGATGGGTCATGCCCACAGCTTTCTTCTGCCTGAATGAGCTTTTAAGAAGAGTCATCAAAATTTAATTACACCTAAATCCTACTAAAGAATTTCCTGGTCCTATCACTGACCCTCTTGGGTTGGGGATGGGAAGAGCTGCCCTATAATCACTCAGAGGTGGGCACAGAGCTGCAAAGACAGTCTGGAGGTAACTCTGTGTGCTCCTCTAATGGAGCCAAGAGGCAGGATCCTTATCTTCTGCTCAACCACCATACATACCATAGCTCACTTCTTGTTTACCTGTTCACTGCTGCATTGGGCCAAACATAAAGTGAGAAATTGAACAGCATGGAGTGAGAGTTTGTTTTACCCTCCCATGCATTTCCCCATGCCTTCATGCCTCTAGTACTCCTGGATCCCTCCTTTCACAGCAATAGTTTCTCAATTACATGACTCCCTGTAAATAACAAAAAACCAGTTTGAGGTTCCAAAGAAGCAAGTCTGTTTCTAGGTTGGCTAAATGCTATGATTTCATAAAGGAGCAGGAAGGCCAACTGGGTGTTACCATGGAAGGCAGTCATGATCTTGGTTTGGGTCTATTTCAGAAGGTGTGATAAAAATATTTATGCCATGAATCTCAAATCTTGTCAGCTGTCTCGCAGCCTCAAAATACACAGTTAATTGCTCAGGACAAAGGTGGGGTTGCTAATGGTCTTTTGCCCTGGCTGGTTAGCAGAAGTGAGCATTCTGATTTCTGCATAGTGTGAGATATGGTGATCATGGGTCCCGGTCTACTAGAGACAGGTCTGAGTTATGCTTGCTGCCCTGGTGTAATTATGAACAGAGCTTTCTTTCACTCTGAGCATCTCAAATTGAATGATGTTGGATAAAGAGTCGTGGACTTTAATTCTCACCCATCCAGCAGCTCCAAAGACCACATTTCAAGTATGGAATTATGATGGCACTTTTGTGCCATCTAAGCCAAAGGCTGTCTTATAAGAGGGAAGGATGCTGGGGCGACATTGCCTTTCCCCACCCACACGTCCCACACGTCATTAACCAAATATGTCATGTGTAGCCTGTGTACCCACAGTGACAGCAAGCTGAGCTGCCTACACACAACAGATTCCTTTGATTCAAGTCAGCCTACATTTTCAGACCAAGTAATAACTGTGTAGAATGGATCTAGTCCTTGTCTTCAAGGTATTTGTAACCTGATCATTCATCAGCTAAGGAACTGTGTTTCTTTTTTTTTTTCTTTTCTTTTCATTTCACAAACATTAACATTTTTTCTGTTTTAGTTCAATGCATTCTGAAAATTTCCAAGTGCTAAATGTCTTTGAAAATATCAGTAAATTCAGATAATATAAAATATCTGGAAATATCAGGTACATTTTATCTTTATAATGTTAAGTAAATTTTCCAAAAAAAATACCACAGATAAAAAATATTTTTGTAGGTGGGGAGCAAATAGTCCAATTTCCTTCAACTGTATCTGGAAACTCTAGATTTTTGTTTGTTTGATTGGACAGGTCGTCTCTTTGGCAGGAACCAGATCTCGGTACTAAATGGATACAAATCAATCTTTAAAATTAATATGCCAAATGCCGCAAAGCCACCTGAGGTAAATCCTGCTCAGATTTAGGAAGATCTGCTTTAACAAATACTGAGTGAGAGATAATGAAGCAAAAACCCACCTCACTACCCAAATGTTCTTGCATTTGAGAACTAGTTTGCTGCCATGTACCTGGGAATAAACTGACACCTCACCATCCTGAAAATTGTTGAGATACACAACTTGCCTCATAATCATGTCTGCCAGCGCTCAGGTCAAAAAGGTTATTCTCCACCTACCTGGTAAGGACCAGAAATCCTGCCACGGTCCTTTGTTCATAGCATGAACATCCCCTTTGGAGAGAAAGCACCCAGAAGTGAAGCTTACTCCAATGTCCTTGTCTTTCATGGAAGCCCTACATGGTCCCCAGGGGAAGAATGTGGCTCTCTTCTGACAAGTTTTATTTTATTTGTTGCACGGTGTAAAATATTATCACATCTGCAGCTGGATTATCAGTACCTCATACAAAGTAATAAAAATGCCAGTCAGTCAAGAAAGGCAGAAGTATGGTTACAAATCCTCTGAGAAGCCACAGACCCAGGCCAGTCTTAAAACAAACCCCTTAAACTGAAGTATACCCCAAAACTGCCTTCTCTTATGCCATTCTATAATAGGACCAGCTTCTAGAAAAAGGCAAAAATGTCATTAACTAGTGTCCCTTTGAATATCACTCACTGTATGAAAATTACTTATTTTGTCACTTACTATATTTAAAAAAGTGTTTCTTTTTTTTTTTTCAAATTGATTACCTTCCATTGTATTGTGCTTTTGCATTCTGGTTGAACTAATCATTTCTGAGATAATTTACAGAATTTTGGCTCCATTATGGAATAGAAAATCATAACTGCCTAATACCTCACTTGAAAGCAAGTGGGAATATAAATCCTAATTAGAAGAAAATAAAATAAAAATCACTTCAGAATTCAGCAAACCCTTGATTTATCACTTTTCAATAAACTTGAATGGTGACATTAAACATTGTGCAAACTGTAAAGGTTTTCTTTTGCTTTAAGCTTCACTGAGCTGGTGCAGCAGGCTCTCATTTTGTAGGGCAAGGCCTCATTCTTTCAAGACTGGACTTTCTCAACCCAAAGCCTTAAGGTGCTTTGAGGGAGCCAAACTAGTTCAAGTCACTAATGCTAATTCAGAAGTAAAACTTGATCTCTGGTGCCCACACCCAAGTCACATCATTTTTAATTGCATATTTTGGCAGCAATTCCTTCTCAGACCTGATTATGGCCTAACTAGCTGTCACTTGAATAGACATATTATTAATAAACCCTTTAAAGTCATGTAGTTTCATTTCTCAATATAGATTTGTATCTTGCACTCAGAAATGAAGAAGAATCTTAAGATTGTAGAGTTTGGGGGAATCATAGATGTTTGCTACTTCAACTAAAGTCCGATACAAATAAATCCAGTTTCCATTAAAATTCTTCCACTGATAGAAACCTCACGTCCTCTCCAAGAAGCCCTTTCCATGTTTTAAAAGCTCTAATGGGGAGGAAAGCCTCAACCTATTATGGAAATCTGCTCCCAGTCATTTCTAGCCATTGGTCATAGCTTGACCTTTTAGAAAAACATAGAACATTTCTTCTCACTAATTCTCCCATGGTGGGCCTATAAGTGTTAGATGACAATAGTTTATCTAAATAAAAAAATTACTTAGAGACTCAAATATATGTAAAATATGACAGAAAGAGAGAACTATAAATAAAATTGTATAAAATACACATGTCATGTGTATAGGTGTGTATGTATGTATGTGTGTGTAGAGAGAGAGCGAGAGAGAGGGAGATAAGGTGGTGTATCAATTATAGCAAAAATAATAGTGAAAAAGAACAATAATTCCAATCACATTTTCAATTTAAAATAAGCTAGAAGCTAGGAAGAACCAAATAATTATGACTGTACATTGTTGAATATGGTTATTACAAAACATTCTGAACAAGAATAATTTCCAGTCTACTCAACGTAATTAGAATATTTATGTAATCCAACTGCAGTTGTTGCCTGAATGAAATCTTTCCAGAGTAAGCAGCAACATAATCCCAAACTATAGGGTCATTAAGAATGCCACAAATAGTAAATATTTAAGTATTTTTTTAAATACTTTATAGGGAGAAATATTAAAGTGAAAAAGAAAGAAAGGAAAGCAGCCTAAATGAAATTATTTCTGTCAATTCATTTTTGGCCTATAAAAATAATAGTTAATAAGTGATGATTATAGCAATACTAGTGTTTGGGTTTTAAGTAGCTATGGGAAATTTAACTAATTATACAATTGTTTTTGGCTTCAATTCCTATTCCTCAGAAAAACCATATACAGTAGCTGCCTCCCCGCCTTATCCACAGTCTTGGTTACCTTCAGTCAACCCAGTTGGAAAATATTAAATTGAAAATTCCAGAAATAGACAGTTTATAAGTTTTAAATTATGCCCCATTCTGAGTAACGTGATGAAATCTCACGCTCTCCTGCTCAGTCCCACCCAGTCCTGCCTAGATGTTACTCATCCGTTTTCCAAGTTTGCATGCTGTAGACACCCTCCTACTGTTCCTCTGAGTGAGTTTGACTGTTGTGGTATCGCAGTGCCTGCATTCAAGTCAACAGTTTTTTACGTAATGACCCTAGGCACAAGAGTAGTGATGCTGGTAATTCAGACACGCCACAGAGATGCTGTGAAGTGCTTCCTTAAAGGTGAAAAGGTGAAAATTCTTGACTTATTAAGGCATTTTTATCATATCACAAGATGAGAACAGTAAGATATTATCATATCACAAGAACAGTAAGATATTTTGAGAGAGACCACAGTCTTGTAAGTTTTATACTGTTATAATTGTTCTATTTTTCTTATTAGTTATTGTTGCTAATCTCTTACTGTGCCTATTTTATAAACTGAGTTTTATCATAGGTATGTATGTATAAGAAAAAGCGCAGTGTATATAGGGTTTGATACTATCTGCAGTTTCAGGCATCCACTGTGATGACTGTATCATATTAATAGTATGTACAATATAAATACATATACAAATTTGCTCATGATTTAAACTGCCCCAGGGCCTTTTAGATTCCTTAGAGAAACTTTTAAAAAAGATGTAATAATTTTTATGACCTCTATTCCCCTTTGTCTTTACTTGAATTGAAAAAGATTATCTTAAAAAGATTATTTAAGAATGGAATTAGAGCAGTATTATGTCTATCATACCCCTATGCTTCAATGTTTTAAGATAGGCTAGGCCAAACTCAAAAAAAAAAACCCAACCCAAAACTACCAATAGTACCACCTATAAAACAAGCATTTTATTAAGTCTCCACTCTCAAGGTACACTGGTATAGTTGACAGAACAATGGCCTAGGGTGTAGGAGACCCTTGTTCTCAACTTCATTCTGCTACAAAATAATTGTAAAAACTTAGACTTGTGTTTTCTCATCTGTAAAATGAAAATAGCAGGGTAA